>VDFB02323588.1:0-257804 GCA_007258455.2 Sequoia sempervirens
GTATCATGAAACACTTTCCAACTATAGATGTATACTTACCTTGTAAGGGCATCAACACTAGTTTTTCAATTAGAAGGAACTAACCTCGAGTCAATTTTGAATTCTTCAATGGATAAATCATTAACAATAATGTTCTTTAATTAGTTGATCAATTCAATGGCAACTATATCAAACAACTCTAGAGTTTCCTCAAAATCATTCCCATACACTTTAAATATTTCATTCTTTACTATGTAGATACTCTTTACTTGAAGGGAAATCAAATTTGAGTCTCCAAGAATCCTTAAGAATTTAATTCCATGATTGTGAGAAATTTTAATTCCTAACATGAGATACCCATACTCTATAATGTTGTTAGTACATTAAAATGCTAACTTGAATGGATTCCTAAAAAATTACCGTTACGCAAAACTAGGATAAATTTCACACTTGAACCATTATTTAACATGCACCATCAAAAAACATGGTCCATAAATCACACATCATTAACAAAAGAAGAGAAAAGGGGAGACTCAACATTTTTGTGTTCCTATTCAACATAATATCTAATGAAGTGGTCAATATCAACATCAAAGTATAATACTTTGTTGGTGGGCTTGTAATGGTCCTCAATAATGTGCACCATATTTTTCTTGTGCAACTTGACCTCTTCCCCACACAATATAATGGTAGTATATGATATATCCAATTGTATATTACTTCCCATTAAATCCACCCACTTTTTAGATAACAAAATAACCTATTTGGATGGACAATCCATAATAATTATATTCACTAAGAATAGTTTATTTGGGTATACACCAAGTTGGACTTCTACATTATTCAAAATTATCAAAAAATTAGGACTCAGACACTTGGAGACCTAAATCATTCATAACCTGAAGAGGTATGACATTACTTGAAGCTCTAGAATCCAACATACAATTTTGAACTAACCATCTATTATTCAAGAACGTGGCATAGAAAGTTTCAACATTTATTTGGCTACCGACCAAGGAATTTCCTAAGTCTACCTCAATAGTATCTTCTGCATCTTTATCATTGTTTACATCATTGAGAATAGTAGTAAGTTGTCCCATCTCATTTATAGTAGTGATGTAAGACAAAACTCTTAAATTCCTATATTTAGGGGTTTTAAAGAGTTCTCCAACAACTTATTTTAGCCCTTGCATAAGCCTTTCTCCTTCACAAGGTGCTTAGGATTTGTTTCATATCTTCCATTTTTGGTGTTATCTTTGTGCTATCCTTGTGATTTTCTAGTGTCTTATCATTTTAGAGCCAAAATTTTCTAGACACTAGCATGATATGTGGACATTTGTATGATGCGCTAGCATCCTATGGTAGTTTCTCATTTGGTGTCTATTTCTAAGAATTTTTCTACTCATCACCTTCCTAGGTCAATGAAAACCATTCAAGATGATTTTGAACTCATTAGCTCTTTCCTTTGGTCTTCCTTCTCACTTTTTATCAATATTTTACTCTATTACTTTCTTCTTGTAACCTTGGCTCTCTATTGGATTTCTCTTGAATTTTTGGAAGCTCTTTATAGTGAATTTCTTTGTAGCTCTCTAAAGTTCCACAACATTCTTCTTGTGGGTGTAGATTGTCTCCTTGGATTTCTCAAGGCCTTCTAGGTGATATTTTTCTTGTATTTTTTATTTTATTCTTTTCATTATTATTTTTAGCTATTTTCTTGTTGTGCCTCTAAGCAAATTGGGATCTTCACGTCCCATTATTTTCATATTAGTTTACACTATTGCATATTCATAGCTTTGACTATTCCCACTCACACTTGTGATGGGAACATTCATAAACTATTTTTATTTCTCTATCATTGGCTACTACGGAGGTACAAATATCAAAGTAAAGTTTAACTAAATACAAACCTTGGGAAAACCAATAAATAAACACATTTTCCTCATTATTTGCAGATACATAATTATTTAAGTGAGGTTATCCAACTACTTGGGAGCAAGTAGTGATATCTTATTTTTCCTCTTTCCTTATTATTTCAATAGATTAAGTATTTTTTTTTAGATTTTAGGAATCAAAATTGGGTAGCCGCCCCCTATAAAATTGTTGGAATTTCAATTCACACCTTAGGAGCGCGTATTGGAAATGGACTATGCACAAATAAACAACTCTTCAAACTAGGAGGGGAAGCTCCCTCTTTTGTTGATTATGTGTAAAAAGTAAAGTAAACTGAATTCCTATCTTTTTATCTTAGTTGAGAGCACAAGGTTTATAAAACTCTTTGTGTTGAAGCTGAGGTTTCCTCTGGTTTTGTAATCTCAACTACAACTAGGCATAAATTTATAATGCTTCTATCTCCTCAAGTAAATTTAGAGCAAGAGGATTTAGAAACAACGGGGAATGATTTGGGTAGCTTAGACAAACTAGTTCTCATAATACATTTGAAGGCTAATTGCTCTTTTAGATGTATGCTGAAATAGAGTTTATGTAAGCAAAACATCAAACGATAAACTAGATCTTAGGATTCCCTCGAAGGCTCATTTCTCTTTCGAGGTGTAGGCTGAAATAAAGGTTATAAAAATAGAGTATTAAACGATAAACTAGATCTCAAGATTCCCTTGAAGGTTCATTGCTCTTTTCAAGGTGTAGGTTGAAATAAAGATTATAGGAAACAACATCAAATGATAAACTTAATCTCCAAATTCCCTCGAAGGCTCATTGCTCTTTTTGAGGTGCAGATCGAAACAAAGATTATAGAAATAACAATATATTGAAAGATCTTGAGATTTTGGATCAAAGATGCATTGTACTTTTGATTTATTTCCTCAAACTCAATCAAAGATTACACTTTTGGGACAAAAAATGGCATGAAAGAGGACAATCATATAAGATACAATCAACCAAATAACACTGGACAAAGATTGATCATGTAAGTACATGAACAATAAGAAAGCAAGCAAAAATAGATCAACGTTTGTTATCACAAGTATGGTTAAAATATAATGAGCAAAGGTTTCTCTTATTTATAGACACTCAAAGGAGTAGGGAACCCTAAAATCTCCTTGAGTTAAAATTTAGTTCTTTCCAATTAGCAAGATTTAAATTCCTATGTCTAAACAAATGTAAATAATAGTTAATTGTAAAGACTACTTCAATTAACTAATTCTAAAACTAAATAGAACTCCATTGTACAAAGGTGTCTCCAAAAATAGACATGCATGAAAGGTGGGAAAACAAGTTAACTTGGAAAAGGCATCAAGTCAACTACTGTGTCAAATGATATCTTTGGAAAAGGTGGGATTTCCTAACTGGTAGTTCATTGGTTACCATCTCAAGCAATCATCTCCTCCAAGATGTTGTTAATTACCTCATCATTTGGAGCATTGATACTCATATGAATGATGTGATGTCATCACAACATATCCTCGCCACCCGTGATATGATTTTGTAACTCCCTTATCCTTTTAGCTGTGTCATCAAATTTTGCTGATATGGATGCAACTTGAGTCAACATGCAATCAACAGGGTCAACGCTGGAATTACTACGGATGAGATTTTGAAACTCCGACTGCATGTTGCCAAGCTCAATGTACTCACCATCCTCACATTGATACTGGAAAGGGACTTGTGATATGAAAGTTCTTATGAACTTGATGACATTTGCCACCTTTTCTCTACTCTTAATCAACTTTACAAAGATTACCTTGTAGGTTTTTACCTTGAATATTTATTGTTCTCTACAATTAAGAAGTTTTTGTTTATGCTCTTCTATAGTGATTGAATCGTAGGCCATCCTCAAATGAGAGATCATGATTTCATCTCGAAGCTTCTCTTCCACTATACTCATCTCTAATTCCTAGATTTCTGCATGAAGGTCGTGGGCATTGTAACTCAATTGGTACAACTCTGCAAGCATGAATCGACGCCTAGTGATGAACTCTTCTACCTAAAACAATCAACCGACTTAGCTAATTTTGCTCTGTAGGTAATTCTAGCATTTGTGAAAGCAAGGTGGTGATGTTTGAATTACTGTGAAGGAGGTTTGAGACGTATTATCATAATTGCTAGTTTTCAGCCTTGAGGGATGCTTTGTCTTCACCATATTTAAGCACTCTTCAATCTCACTACTACAACCTCAAAGAGATCTACATCAGCCTAGCATGTGCTTTTACCAACATTGGATTTCACCAAAGTGAAGTCGTCAACCTCTACTTCATCCACATTTTATCCTCAGGTGGTGCAAAAATTTTATTGACAATCTCGTTGTTGGTATTATTTTTCATAAGAACTTGATTTTTGAGCTTTTTTTTTACGTGTCTTGGTAGAAATTGTCAAATTATGCAAAGTTCAATTGGTAGGATGACTTTCTCCTCTTCCTACCTAGGAGGTTCTCAAGCCAAGACGATGAGTCTTAGATGAATTTGTTGGAACTTGATGAGTTCTAGTCCCATCAACTGCCGATGAGTGAGATTGTGTTGTGATGTCACAAGCTAGCGAATCTGGCTCCAAGTCAATGTGAATTGGAGATGACTATGGTGGTGGCAGAAGAATGGGATTTTGCTTCAACCTCTGGCATTGTTTCAATGGTATTTGTGGCTGCAACAAATTATTGTTCTTGTTGATTTACATCAGCAACTTGCATCTTTCGATTCAAATACATGGGCTCCTTGTGATTCTTCGAACACTCTGGATGATTGCATATTTTTTTATATCTAGGTTTTGATCTGGAAATGGAGGGTAGTGTGGTAGTATCCGATGGAAGCTTTGTGTTTGGAATGACTACCTTCCACGTTCTCTTACTATCTAGGAAAAGCTTTCTATTCCTTACAACTCTTATTGTCCCTTCCTCAATGAATATGCTTTCCTTGGCATACCAATCAACTGATCAAAGTGGCTGCGAGTCAATTTGATCTCTGAAAAATGTGGGAAGTATGACTTCCCCATCATCATCTAATAATCATTTCATATCCTCTGACAAGAAATCAACAATCTATGGAAGAGTGAATTTGTTGTAGTTGTGCCTACGCACTTCAAACTCATCTTCATAGCTAAACCGATAATCCTCCATGGAAGGTTTATGTGAAGAATGGTGGCCAAGGAGAGTTGCCAAGTGACCCCAAGGGTCATATGAGTGTCTTTCAGTGAGAAACTTAGGGTTAATCTTTTTCATCTCATTGCTCATAACCTTGGCGTCAGTTGTTGATCTACACTTGCAAATAACCATATGAATAGGAAAGTTAGTAGTTGACTTGTGTTTATTGTGTAGAAAGGTGTGGAATTTGTGCAACTTCCATAGAAACTCCATGAATACCACCTTATCCAATGGATAACGGGGTAACATGGCTAGATGACTTGAGTAACCATATACACGAATGTAGGTAAATGTGGGGAATTGGATGATCCAATTGACTCAATCTACCATTGCCGATTTGGCTTTTGGAAAAATGTATACATGTAAATTGTGATCAAGGTCCCTCACTGTGTGCATCAGGAACTAGTCACTCACCCACTTGGAGTGTTATTTTGATTACATGAGAATTCAAGCTATGAGAAATGTTCATAAACCTTCTACACACCTAGAGTTACAATGATATCCAACCCTCTAAACTAGCCTTGAAAGGCTATTAGATATATGAGGTATGAACCCATATGGAATTCATGGGCTTTGAAGAATTCAGTCATCTGGTTGTGGAGAATGTCATTGATCAAAGTAGGACAATCATAGTGTTCTTTGCTGTTGACAAGTTGAGACATGATGTAATACATCCATGGCTAAAACTTGTTTGCTTTTTCTTGATTGGTAACACGGTTGAGTAGAGTGATCATGATTGCGTGCTCATCTATGAATTCTCCATGTCCTACTTTCTTTGGCAAGTTGTTTCTTTTCTCTTTAAGCCACCTTTCTACAATTCTTTTCTAACATTTTTCCTTTGACATGTTGAACAACCTTTCACACTCCTCCATTGATATGACCAAGGTGATTGTACAAGGTGTAATAGCAAAGCATCTTTTGATATCCTTTGGCTTGAGACTGCAAATTGTTCGCCCATCAGTTGGTTGAATTTTCCACGAAGTAAGGTTTACTGCTTTACACAAGCAATTACAAATTCAATGCTCTATGCTGAGATGGGAAATGAACTTGCCTCAAGCAACTTGGATTGCTCAATATTTTGCATTGTGATGCCATCTATGCCTTCCAACTTGTCCAAATCAACTTCTGGGTGTGCTCGATGTAAATTAGTGTCAGTTGT
Organism: Sequoia sempervirens; assembly: GCA_007258455.2. Classification (NCBI taxonomy): domain Eukaryota; kingdom Viridiplantae; phylum Streptophyta; class Pinopsida; order Cupressales; family Cupressaceae; genus Sequoia; species Sequoia sempervirens. The sequence goes on from VDFB02323588.1 coordinate 6,225, forward strand.
CTTCAGGAAATCATGAAGCAAGACCAATTTGGTCTTGAATTCAACTTGAGAGAACTGCATTATGAAAATATGGAAGAAAGACTGTGCACATGACACTATTTGAACAACTTTTTTTGCAAAGGCTAAAAATAGCTTCCTCGAGGGGCAATTTTTATGAAAAATTCTAAGACGTGGGTTTTGTTGAGAATATCTTTTTGAGCAAACCCATAATGCTAGTTTCTTGAAAAAATGACTTTTTCTTGGACATGCAACAACCACTTAGAGGTAGAAGTTGCAAAAGCTATTTTTTCCTAGAAAGTTTTGGCACATGGGTTTTGTAGGCGCCTTTGTGCTAAGCAAACCCAAATGTCAGTTTTTGAAAAAAGGCAACTTTTTGTAGAAACCTAAAAAATGGGTGGGGCAATTGTTTTGGAAAATTCTAGCACATGGGTTTTGTAGCCAGTGCTGTGCTAAATGAACCCAAAAGGTTAGATTTGTGAGAAAATGGAGTTTGTTTGGACATGCAAGAAAACCTAAGACAAAAGTAGAAGAATTTTTCATAGAAAAATGTTAATCTTCAAGAACAACACCAAATAGAAAAACCCAATATGATGAAATTTTGGAAAGAATATATTTTCTCTCTAAAAAGGATGTCTTGGAAAGATGGAGTCTAGAAAATCATTCCTTTGTGCAACTTGATCTTGGAAAGAAAAAGAACATTGAAAACCCTTGTCACTTGATCCTTCAAATGGCATTGTGGAGAAAAATATGTGTTTTCTCTTCAACCTGCAAAGAATAATGAATAAAAGATGCCTAGAAGCTTGATAAATATCAATTTGGATGTGGAAGCATCAATTAGGGCGCAAAAAATTTGATTGAGGAGTTATCTTGTGCGATTGGAAGTTAACTGAAAGGATCTCCACCAATTTTGGGATGCCTAGGCATGAGGAAGCCTTCAAAAATTGTAACTCAAGTCAAACTGGGCCTACTTTGACTTTAGGCATCCAAGTTTCACTAGTGTTAGAATATTTTTGAAGAATTTCATCTTTTTTTGTGATGAACTGCCTCTATTTTGATCTAGGAGGATACTTGACGTAAAAAATTGAAGTATCCCATATGCTCCAATAATCATTGCTAGATCGAAGTGCCCAAAATTATGAGTCCAACACAACTTGAATGTGCTTAAAAGGAGTCCATACGCCCAAGATACAACTAGTCAAAGTTTGGGTCAAATTGGTACCAGAGGCCATCAAAAAAGTGAAAAGAATGGTCAACATAGAATTGAACAAAATCAGCTTTAAGTCAAAGAGCTTGTTGAGACCTTCCCAACGACATTCATTTCATCGAAATCTGACATCATACGCCTGAGATATCGCTAATCAAAGTTGGGTTGACCAAGTGGTCCAAGGTAGTATGACTAATGACATTTGCATGACATCAACATTATGACTCAGCAGTCCATATGGTACAAGCGATTATGTGGACCAACCAGATGTTGACACATGGTAGTTGACTGTGCCAACCATTTAGGTGACGTGGAATTTCGGTCATCCATGTGGCAGTGATGTGGCACCTTTTGTGGTGGACATGTGGCTTTCGTAGGTGACTGGACAAATGGTGTGGCAGGTGAGTTAGCACCTGGTGGTAGATGATGTGTCTATGTGGATGAATTAGAGGGCACCATGTGGCACCTCCTCGGTGCGCCACATGGCCCCCATTCACCTCTTCTCCAGTGGGTCAATCTATTGAACGATTTGTTAAAAGTTTGTTGTGGGGGGATTTGAACCCCCCACGTACCTCCTACAACCTCGGTGATCAACCGTTGGGCTGCACGATGTGCGCTATCTATATTTAGAGCCCGACTACTTTTGTTATGAAAATTTGGGGAGTTTGTTTTTTTTAAAATGACTAGTGGGGGTCGAACCCATGACCCTTGGCTAGCCAAAATACATGGTAGTCATTGCACCATTCAACAACTTTGAGATATATGTGGAGCTCGTATGGTTTTGATTAAAGCATAAACCCATTTACCCTTAATTTTAAAAATTTCCCTCCAAAGTTAAAAAACCAACAATCCTTTTAAGGATTAAACATAACTGCCTACAACAATAAAAGCCCAAAATGTAAAATTTGAAGGGCTCAAATAATATGTAGGAGATTAATTATGATTTTCATATGTAAATGGGGGGATTTTCAAATACTTTTACTATGTAAAGGGGATATGGTTAATTTTGAAAATCATATTGTTATAGGCCAAATTGAGCTATTTTTTTTGTATAAAAAGGGGTGAAACTAGGAGAGGAGGCATTCAAAAATCAAGCAGGTGATGATGCTGAGAGAGCTACATTGAAGACTTGAAGCCACTCTTGTAAGTCAGAGGAACGTTTTTCTGCCGAAGTGCTGGAAGGGAATGGTTCTGCTTTGCAATTGTAATCTTGTTCTTAGAGCATAATAGGATTGATCACTCTGTTGGAGAGGGACCTAGAGACATAGTCCAATCGGATGAACTCCGTTATCAATTACGTTTTGTTTTCTATCTCTTCTCTCTTTCATTCTATTATCACCTTGTTATTCCATGTTGTTTAAGTATTTCTTGTAGACATGTCAAATTTACATCATGCATAATCATATTCCATTCATCAAATAAATTAGGACTTTATTTAAATCAAACCCAAATCATATTCCATCATTTAAATAAATCAAATATCAAAGTCCTAAAAGTCAAAATCATCTAATCAACATTAAATCAGCATAATCATCATCTATTTAATCTAACCCTGATTAAATACTCATCCACTTGCATTATCTAGATATCTCCACTTGCACAATAAATCAATTTTATTGATTTATTAAAACCTCATTTTCTCTCAACATGACAAGTCAAACAGGGCATTTATTGCTGTTTTTCTTGTCCCCCTCTCAGCATTTATTAGAAAATTTGAATTCAAATTCTCCCTCTCATGGGCACTCTTCCCAAATCTTGCACATGCATTAACCACTCACATGATGACAAGTGTCCTTATCTCATTGGCAGAATCTTTAGTCCCACATTGGTCCCTCTTCAACTCTCAGCATTTAAAAATCTTTAAATACAAGCTTCATCTTTGAGCAAATCCTCCACAACTTTTATGCAAGGTTACTCTCTTAATTTGAGAGCTCATCTTGCTCATCACTCCACCATCTTCATAGCATTTTTATCTTAAGCTTTGATCAAGGGTTGGGAAAGGGTCACTAGCACATGTGACACCAATCCACTATGGAATAAAGTTTTGATCATGTTTGTGTATGCTTGCAATCAATTATTCTTATTCTATTTAGTTTTGCATATTCTAACATGGTTAAGTATTTCATAGGGATATTAAATTTAATGTGTTTGAAATGATCAAAGCATGATGTTATTATGTTAAGATTTCTGACCATTTGCAGATTTGATGTCCACATTTCTATTATGTTAATTTTGTTTATAAAGCTTGAATCAATCATTGTAATAAGTTAAGCATTCATTAAACCAATTGTCATAGATCTTAAAACTGATCATGTTTGATTTTGAATTTCAGATGCCTAGTTGATCCTAAGGCTTGGTTGACAGATTCACTACGGAGTTGGATCAAGTTTGAAGATATGTTCATGGGAGCTATGAAGCCTAAAAAGTGGTTCTAATGGCTTAGATTTCTAGGCACCTTCTTGAGATTAGGTACTTTTTCTTGTTAGACTTAAGAATTTTTCATAGATTTTCAAATTCCTCCATTCTTGACCTTCTATGTTTTGATATGCAATTACTGGTGATTGATGATTCCTGTGAACATGTTGAGATATTGAATGGAAAACCAGTTCAATTCTATAAAGGATGATTGATATTATAAGTTCTAAAATTTGATTAAGAGGGTTCAAATTCTAGGTGCCCTTGGCCTGCAGGGGCACTTTTGTTCTTCTAAGATATAATTTTCTCTTTGTAACCCTTCACGAAATGCTCTAGTTTGGTCTTCATTGTTGGATGTTTGATTGCTTTGTTGAATTTGTTGATGGTCTCATCACGAAGCCTGATGATAGTTGAGAAAGACTTCTTGGGAGTTGTGAAACTTGAAAGTTGCATCTGGTGCTCCAAAAAGTTGGGCGCCTTTTGCTAGAAGGGTGCATTTTCTTCTATACTTAGGAAATTTTTCATGTTTTTCAACTTGCCTAACTTTCAACATTTCTCGCTTGATCTTCATTTATGAGCGTTTGATAGGTCTCGTGAGTTGGCAACTAGATTCTAAGTAAATGTCTTGGAGAAGACAACTGCTAAAAACCACATTTGACTCCTCAAAATGTTGGGCGCCCCTGGCTAGCTAGGGAACTTCTTCCTTGATGTTCATCAATTTATCCTCTGTTTCATGTGTTCGTTTAATCAACATCTACTACCGTTTGATATGTTCTTTGAGTTGGCGAACAAATTTGCTACAAAGTTGGGGTGAATCAAGGAAGATTATCTGGAGATAAATAATCCAAAGATTGACTTTTAAATGCTTTTATTTTGGGGCGCCCCTAGCCAACAAGGGCACTTTTCCCTTTGATTGATTGCCATTTTTGATGACTCTTGCTTTTAGCATCTTCCACCTTTATCTTCATTTTCTAGTGTTTGATGAATTTGGTGAATTTCCTTGATGATTTGTCGAAAATCTAGCAGAATTCTTAAGAAGATGACTAGTTTTGCAATTCTTAACTACTACAGTTGGCTTCTTGAATTCATGGGTTCCCTTGGCTAGCAAGGGCACTTTTGGCTCTAATGTTAGTCATTTCATGATGATTTTACTCTTCTTGCACTTTGCATTCACCACGTGTTGCTTGAATAGGTTAATCATTGTTGTTGATGATGCAAACACGTTCACCATTGTGATTGCTTTCATCACTTCATGTGCATAAGCATTGAAAATTTGACCAAGGTTTAGATTGCAAAGGCATCTCCTTTGTGACAAGGTGTGCATCTTCCAGACTTAGTTTATTTTTTGGATTTTTCAACTTTTGAAATTCCCCTCCATTGTTGAGGATCTTTTTGAGCATCTTTCACCATAGAATCATTTGTGCAACGTCTGAGGCTTAGGTCTTGATTCCTGGTATTGGTCATCTGCCATTGGATACCTTAGAGGTCTTATCTTATCTCTTGAAAAAGTGAAATAGACCCATCAAAGCAAAACTAAATTTTTGATGATTCTGACTTGACTAGTGTGATGGTGAAGTGAAATTAACCTATCAAAATCATTTTGAGTAATTTCTGGAAAGGTCCTATTTTTAGGGTTTTTCTAAAAATAGGGGTATGAAACCCTAATTTTTAAAATTTTCAAAATTTGCAAGTATCCTCCTGACAATAAACCCACAAAATCTCATGCTTTGTTTGACCTAAAATTGACTTTTGACGATAATTTTACAAGATTTAGACCATTTTCACCAAAATTCCTTATTGAAGCAAATTTTTTATTTTGGGTACAACAAAACTGTAGTGCGCTTGGTAATTTTTTTTCACATGATCAGTGATGTTGGCATGACATGCCCTTTGATACCACGAGGATGGTGGGGAGACTAGATCTCGTGACCTCTTGCCTGCAACAGGATGCTTTAGCCAATCGAGCTAGACCCACTGCTCCATTTCAATAGATTACTTCATTGTATTGCTCTTATATCATGTTTTTTAGACTACATGAATCACATAGGCCCCTATAAAGTGCAATGCGCTTGGTAAACCTTTTTCATGTGACTAGTGACGCTGGCACGACACACCCTTTGATACTACCAGGACGGGAGGAGACTAGACCTCGTGACCTCTTGCTTGTAACACGATGCTTTAACTCTTATATCATACTTGCAACTAGTCATTTTGTTGCATTTTTTGGTTGTCACTTTGTATTTGTAGAACTTTTGTATTATTTTGGATGGCTCCATGTGTAGACATTTGTTTAAGATACTAGCATCCTAGACAATGGCTTTCTTTGTCTAGTGTCAAGTTCCATTCTTTATCATCTTTCTAATTCTAGAATAAAAATCTATCAATTTTTATTTTAGTTTCTAGAAAATACCATTTTATTAAATTCTTCATTATTTTAGTTAATTAAAAATCTTTCATTTAAATTATTTTTGGGATTGTAGATTTAATTTTTTAAATAGTAGCAAATTAGTCTCAATCCTCATGTCAAAGTAGTGAAAAATTGGTTGCCCAATATATTTTGGTTGAATCATAATTTTCTCTCTTTTGCAGGATGAGGTTGTCTTCATGTAACTAAAACAATTTCATCATTTGATCTCTTAATCCAAAGTTTTTTGTGTTTGAATTGATAGTTTGATCAGAAGACTCAAGTCAAAACATAAATTATATAAAAAATTAGAAATCTCTGAAAGTCCAACAAACTCCTCAATATATAACACCAACATCGCACAAATTATAATACGTCATTTTCCCTCTCCAAAATAACAATTAATAAATTAACAATATTGTCTTCTCAAAACAATCTACATTTTTGTGGGGAATGCCAATTAAACACTTATTAATAATTATCATATAGTCTATCATAATAAAATACATGTCCAATGTGTCGATGATTACAACTTTTTATGAAATCTACACTCCATAATATTATTTTATTAATTGCTTTATTTTTCTAAAGCATAACTCCATTATTAAAAATATAATTTTTATCTTATCAAAAGGATAAGGTCCACATAGAATAATTAATTGGAAAGGGACAAGACTATTACAAAAATTGATTCCATTCCATTTAACCAACATCCCTTAGGAATCTCAGCCTGCCACATGGCCTTATCAAATCCCTTCCCAAATGAATCCAAGAGAATCGGCCTAGGGATCTCCGTCAACTCACATTTCATTCCTTGCTATCTTTAACAAGCCATTGAACTTACTGGAAACAAATTTCTTGTTTACGTTCTAGTTTTCTTGGTGGGGAAGATGGTCGCGGGTTCGAGGCCGTGCGTGGGCGGAGTGCTGGTGCTACTGCTTTTAATGGCGGCTGTGGAGAGCTCTGTGGGTTCTACCGGCGTTATGTGGGGAGACGAAGATGCCATGAAAATTTCATCATTTTATACGAAGAAGAGTTGCGATGGGACGATCGGGGACTGTTTTACTGATGAAGAAATGCTCATGGATTCGGAAATTAACAGGAGGATTTTGTCGACGACACAGTACATAAGCTATGGAGCGCTGAAAGGGGACACTGTGCCGTGCAGCAAGATAGGTACTTCTTATTATAACTGTGGGGAGTCTGGGGAGGCAAATCCTTACAAGAGGCCCTGCACTAAGATTACTCGGTGTGCAAGGGATACTAGCTGAGGGCTTCTCTTCATCTTCTTTCCTCATTCTCTGATTGTAAGCTAATAAAATTATGGGGAGAATTCCTTCTATTTTTTTCAGTTTTTTTGGGTTATGTTTTCATTTGCAAAATCTCTTTGCTGTGATTTTTTTTGGAAAGCATTTTCAATTTTCCTAGTATAAATATTATTAGAAAGCATTTTAAAAACCTTGGGGAGAATCTCATGGTTAAGCGTGTTGGATTTGGAATAGTATTCGGATGGGGTGACCTTTCTAAAAGATCCAATGTTTCACCTCTATGAGCATCATTTAGAGGCAATGAGTGTTCAGTGGATCATTTATTCTCATGAGAGATGGGTTCCTCTGAACCACTATTTGTGAAACATGAGTCAATGAGTTTAACTCAAAAAAAACTGTTGAATCCTGATAGCAATATCATAATTTGACATGCTGTGAAAAATACCTCCTACTTATCATTCTAAAAGATTTTATACAATTGTATTAAAGAAAGGTGAGAAGGTGAGAATCCATGTACACAATAACTTCTCTGAATCAAATTGTGACCATTAATTATATAGTTTTTTTATTAATTAGTTTTTTAATTAATGAATGTATTAATGTCTATCATCTGGATTGATTGGATTCTTGCTTTTTCTGACTCATAGTAGAACACTCACTCACTATTTTAACAAACTCGATAAGATTAAATTTATTGTCCTTGCGAGGACCTTCAAGATTAATAATGGAAAACTTTGATGGTCTGCAATGCAGAGTTAGTGGGTTACTCCAAAGATTAATACTAGAATATAAGACTGTATTTGCTTTCCATGCGAGGTGCTTAAAGGCCTGTTCCAACATGCTTACATTTTTTTTCTTGAGAAGAGAGAGTAGTGACCATCAAAGGATTTCCAATGCTTTCTGCTATTATCTTGTGTGTTCTACAGCAATTAACTTTCCTTTTAGCTTATCGGTCTGTCATACTAATTTCCTATTCATCCTTTATTTCTGTTGTGACTAAATTCTTGTGCTAAGGAACAATTACTCCTCACCTGTAAGACAAAGAGAAACAACAGAAATAGGTTACATGGAAAATGTGTATACGCTACTCCTCAAGTGCTAGGGGTATGTGCCAATAATAGATATTCATTTAGCATTACCTTCTTGGATATTTGGCATCAGGTAAATCTCTATGTTTAATTAAGTTTTCAATGGTCCATTTTTTAAAATTTTAGAAAAATGCAATAATATTATTATTGGCCGTGTTTAATAAAGTAACAACTATCTTGTTTATGGTTCTATTTTTCTACCTCAAAGGATTATTTACGTCACATGACAAGAAATTTGGAAAGGCCAAAGTTTATCATGGAAGACAATATGAATTTGATTAATTATTCATTTCATTAATGATAGAAAAATTGACTAACACCAATCTTGAACAAACTTCACGTAATTTCCTATTGATCAACATAAATGTACAGTCTTTAAAATATGTATCAGCTCTTGAGTCATTCTTGTAAGGTTTATAAAGTGTGTCATGCATCTTAAAATACCTACATAACTCTACAAACTACTTACAAATATTGGTTTCCCCACCCATATATTTGCAAGCTTGATATGCCACTCTTCTCTACACAAACCATTAAATAAAGATATTACAACAAAGGTCAAGACTCCCCGTGATTGAAAGTTATTGCCGATATTGTTATTGTTATTATCATCATCAGTGTAGGAAATTGCATACCCTACAATTTCACACTATGTAATGTCTCCCCTTTTGACTCATGATTTATAAATAGTTTAAACATAAGATGTTAACACCAAAATAATTTTTGTCTAGAAAAATTATGATCATTCTGGAAATTTGAGTCTATTTCTCTTGGACGAGATCGCTATGCGTAGATGTCTACACAATGTACTAATATCTCATGGAAAATAGTGATTTAAGTGGCTTTTGGAATGTTACATTTTCAAGAATATGTCAAATGTAATGCTCTTGTGTGGTAGTCAGGCTCAAAATTTTTGAAACCTTCTATTTTGAAAAAAGGAAAATTCTTAACTCTCCTCTCTCTCTCTCTAATGGGTCACACTTTGTTCTTGGATTTTTTCTCTACAAATTTCTTGAAGCTCTACAAGTTTTGAAGTGACAACACTCATCCAATACTTTGCATGTTAATTCTTGATTGTGAGATTGAGCAAGACAAATGCAAGTTGCAAATTAAATTTCATCTTAGAGGTTGTTCATGTCTTCTTAGTGAGAGATAGGGTAAATGCAAGAAGATGAGTCCATGAAATGTGGAAGTTTTTACCTTAGCAAAAAACCCGAAATTGAGTTCAACAAAACGAGATCCCGTTTAGGTTTGGGGTCTCAAGCTGAAAATCTAAACGAGATCTCATTTGGTAGTGGTATTTATTTAAAAAAATGAAACCAATGTCATTTTCACTTGCGCACGGGATCCTGGTTGAAGCTCAACAAAAAGCAACATCCAGGTAAGCGCTCGACCCCCTCTTTTTGTATTTTTCACATTTTTTTGATTTTTAAATATAAATTTAGGTTTTTGTCTGTATTTTTTCAATTTGTGTTGAGTTTTTTGCATTTTTATTTACCTATAATAAAAGAAACTGTGATTTGTAGAAATCAAACAGAAAACATAAAATGAAACCCTCAGATGTTGAAATGAAACAAAAAAATCAACCTTAAATTGAAATCCAACATTAAAATCAACCTTAAATCGTAACCAAACAAAAAAAATTACCTTTCAAAACCAAAAAAATTACCTTTTGAAACCCTAAATTGAAATCAAACAAAAAATTTGCATTTGAAAACCCTAAATTGAAATCAAACAAAAAAATTTGCATTTGAAAACCCTGATTACTTGAATATTTGAAAATGGAAAAAATTCATTTGCATTGCTTTATGTTTTAAATATGATTGCTTGAACATTTTAAAATTAAAAAAAATCATTTGCATTGTCAATATGTTTTAAATCTATATGCTTGAATATTTCAATTTATGGAAATTATATTTCATTTGCATATTAAAAAAAACTAGTTTCTAACATATTAACATACATACAGTTTTCTACCAGAGTAATCCTTGAACCTCAGGTTTATGATTTAGGTTTAAAAAACTCACAAGGTTCACCTAAAATTTGATCAAATCAATCAATAAAAGATGAATTTAGAAAAAAACCTCCTACCTTCTTAGCCAACAATTGAACCATTTTTTCTATTGGCATATGCAAGGAACGTTTCAAAACCAAATCCAAATGGTGACATTAGTGATCTAGAGTCAATCAAAAATTTAAGAATGGTTTCCAATAACTTAAAATTAATCCATATCTACCATGAAACCAGGGTCTATTATTCTAAATAAATTCATGAGTTGAAGCTAAAAGAAAACTAATGAGATAGAAACCCTTTGGGAGTTTAGGGAGATAGAGGATTGAATTTGTTCCAGAGTGAAGAAACAATGGTTTTCTAAATGATTCAATGCCATTGCATAGTACGGGTATACAATTCAAAGGCTCTACACATGTTTTCCATTCCTTCACAAACCCTACCTTTTTCACTAACTTGCAAGTCCATTATTCCAAGGGCCACCCAAGCTTCAACATTTTCAGGTTCTATCAAGTCCATTATTTGGAAGGAACTATTGAGAAAACTAATGAGAAAGAAACCCTTTGGGAGAAGGGAGATAGAGGATTGGATTATCTTAGGCTAGATTGATTTCATCCAAATGTTATCTTAAATAGATATAAAAGTAAAAATTAAATTAAAAAATGTAGAGAAAATAAAAATATTTTAAATAAAGTTATAATTTATATGTCCATGAGTGTACATATAATAAACATTTAATATATGAAAATAAAATATTTAATCTATTTGAAATTTGAATTGTGTTGCGCCTCTTCATATGATTATGGTGAGGTTAATTCAATCACTTTCTCCCCCATATTTAAATACCTTTCTCCTTCTATAGGTGATTGCATTAGAAATACTCTTAAAATTTTAAGTGGTGCATTGTATCTCTCTTGTAAACCCTACACCTACATTGACTCACCTCTTAAGGATTTTGTTGACCTTGTTCCCAAGAATAATGTAACTAGTTTAGGATCAATGAACCATTTTTTCCTATGCTCATGCTTAACAATCCTCAAATTTACTATGTATGATTGCCTTGATCTATAGAAAACCAATCTAGCTATGGTCATAGGTTATATTTCAAAAGTAATTAAAATGAAGATTGGTTCTAAGAACTTACCAAGCTACTAGACTTAGTGTAGATGTACTAAATTGTGATAGATCTACCATAACATGTTATGCATGTACTAAAATATGAATGTTGGCCCCTATGTGTTTCAAAAATGCCATAGGATGATTGAAAACACTAAAACAAGTCTCAAATGCACTAAACTAGAATATGCAAGTGAAAAACAACTAACAACACTAGAAAATGATTAGAAAAGGGGACAAGGATCCTATTGGGCATGCCAAAGATGTGTAAATACAAATTGGAGCATAAAAAAGTAAATTAAATTAAGTTAATGTATATCGTACTCATTGTATATATAAAACTCCTATTAGGTTTAAGAGTTAATAAAAAATTGATCAATAAAAATACAAAGGAATCTCACCAACACAAACCCTTGTTGCATCAAGCTATCATGCTTGTGCCATATGATAATTGGATCGATGATAAATGGGTGCTCCTACCTTTATCATAACATTGCATTCCATAGGGTCTTGAAAATAACTTAGGTTGAGGCCAATTTGTAGATTTTTGGATGAGAGATTTGATGGCTATGATTAATTTGAGGGATCAAGGGCTCAAATTAGTTGAGAGGATTAGGTTGATGAAGAGAGAAAAAGTGTCTCCACATAATTGATGAGGGTGAGGGGGGCCAAGATTAAAGGAGAATAAATGGTTGAGGATTTCCTTGGAGAAAGTGGATGGATGAGATGGAAATAAACTTACTTTGAAGTACCTTGGGAGTATGGGTAAGTCCTTTACCCTTATGACATATACTAGGGCCCATGTCACATGTACAAAGACCAATACCTTGTGTACAAGGCATGTGCCTACGTACACTTTGGAGGATGTGTATGGTTTGGGAGGGTTTGACCAAGGTTAGGAATGCGCTAAGTGGAGGACTAGTGGATTAATTAGTTTTAGTCCACTTAATAAAAAGAGGATAGAAGGAGAATGAATACGATAGGGGGATGGCTCGGTGTGGTCTGCTCGCGCGCTAGGGTCTGCGTGCCCTAGCACGCCCTTTCTTCTGCTTTCTGGCTGCGTCGTTGCTTGCTTTGCTGCATTTGGGGGGTTTTCTGCTGGTCTCCGGGGGTGCGTGGGCTGAAGCGGGGGCTTTGGCTCGCGTTTTGACTGATTGGTGGCCCTTTTCTGGGGTTTTCTGCCTCTCTTCTGTGCCAGTTGTTTTGTTGGCGGGTGGTGCTCGGGCATCTGGGGTGTGGGGTCTCCTGCCCTGTCTTCTCTCTTTTTGTTTTGTGCTGGTGTTTTTGGTCCATGGAAAAACGAGATCTTGCTTTACCTTTGGTTTCTTCTGGTGATTTGGAAATGGCTGAGCCCTCTTCCTCGTTGCATGCCAGTGGTCTAGATCAGATGGGGAAACCCCATTCTGTGGATGGTGTTTCCTCTTCCAAAGGGAATTTTCGAATCAAAAAGGTTAACGGTTGTTTGGAGAGATCCGAGGATCGTCCGGTTCTGGTCATTCAACCTGAGCAAGTTTCGGAGGATGTTGAATATTGGGGCAATCATGCTCTTATCTGCAAATTTTTGGGCCTTCGTTTATCTCTGCCCGTTTTGGATTCTTGGGCACGTAGGGTTTGGAACCCTGAAGGTGATATGGAGATTATTCTGGCAGCTAATAACTATTTTTTGGTTGTCTTCTCAAGCATGTCCGACAGGAATAGGGCTTTCGAAGGAGGTCCTTATTTCTTTAACCAGGTAGGGCTTTTCATCAAACCTTGGCACATGGGATTCAACTCTGCTGAGGAGATTCCTTCGCGGGTTCCCGTGTGGGTGCGTTTGCCGAGGCTTCCATTGGAATTCTGGAGGGAGGATATTCTTCACTCAATCTCGTTGCTTCTTGGAAAACCTGTGGGATCGGCATCCCAAACTCAAGATCGTAAGGTAATCTCTTTTGCTCGCATTTGTGTCGAAGTTGATTTAAATAATCCATTACCAGACTCCATGGAAATTCGCTTGGGATCTTCTTCTTGGATCCAACAACTGGATTATGAAACCCTACCCTTTAGATGCAGAATTTGCCATGAATATGGACATTTACATCGCAAATGCCCTAGGTTTAAACCCTCACCCTTAGCTGATTTTGGGCCTCCCAAGGGAGACAAGGGAAAGGCTCCAATGTCTAATGAACTTGTGGATAATGAGGGTTTTATTCCGGTCAAGTCCCATAACAAAGGCAAGGGCAGGAAGAGATCTTGGATGGATAGGCAGAATGAAGGCAACTTTAACAGGTTTGAGGTTCTTGATGATTTGACCCAGGAGGAGGGTATTCCAGTTGAGCTCTCTTCTGGGGCTAAGGATCTGCAAGATGCTCGGGATGATGATGCAAGGAAAGAGGATCAAATTCTACCTCCAAAGGTTCATCAGAAGGATCAGAAGGCTATGGATTCTTCGGTTCATGCTCAGGATTTTGGGGCTCTACAGGGGTCACAGACTCCGAAGGACTCTATTGCGGTGGTTCCTGATCCCCCTGCTCCTAAGGGGGCCTCAGATCCTATGAAGGGTAACAAAGCTCCTCCTACATTAGGCTTACAGCAGAAATCCTTTAAAAAGGGGCCTCTTGATAAACCGTCAAAGAGTGGAAGGAAGACTGATCAAGAGAAGGTTAAGCTTATGGGTGATACTCTGGTTGAGTCTGGGTCTGTGAAGCCCATTGATTCCCATTTCTCCCACCCCCATAAATGATTGTTTTATCATGGAATGTAAGGGGGTTGAACAGCATCCCTAGACAAAAGGCTGTTCGCAGATTAATTGAATCTCAGTTACCGGATGTAGTCTTTATCCAAGAAACTAAGCTTACTGTTGATGGGCTTGCTAATTGTGCTTCGCGTATCTGGCCCCAAGGCAATTGGCAGGGGGTAGGTGCTTTGAACAGTGCAGGGGGTGTGGCTTGCTTCTGGAATCCGAGGAAAGTTTCCCCCTTGTGTTGGATGTCTAGTCGGTCTTCCATTTCTCTGATTGCTTCTAGTTTTGTCACTGGAGAAAGGTTTCTCTTATCCAATATTTATGCTCCTACGGATCTTTCAGGTAAGTTAAATCTCTGGGCTCACATTCGTTTCATCCGAGCCTTAGACCCATTTCTCCCATGGATTATGGCTGGTGATTTTAATGCTGTTACTTGCCTTGATGAAAAACGTGGTGGGTTAGCCAGGTTAGACCCCTCTGCTAATCTTCTTAGGGATATGATTGGTTCCTTGAAACTCATTGATGTGAAGCCTTCCAATGGTGTCTTTACCTGGAATAATAGGAGATGTGGTGTGGAGGCTATCTCTGAAAGGCTTGATAGATTTCTTGTCTCCTGTTATTGGTTGAATAGTAGGCTAATGACTAGCTCTGAAATTCTTGATTGGAGGGGCTCTGATCACTGGCCCATAAAGCTTTCTGTCACCGCTTATGGTGTCACCAAAAATCCCTCCTTCAAATTCCAATTGATGTGGCTAAGAGATCCATCTCTCCAGGAGCTTATGATGGACTGGTGGCATGAGGGGATGCCTGCTCATGGGACTGCCATGTTCACTTTTAGCAAGCGGCTTCAGCATGTGAAGTTTAGACTTAAGAGATGGAATAAACAATGTTTTGGGAACCTTCAAGCTCAGAAGATGGCTGCCCAGTCCAAGTTGGATATTATCACTCGACAGATTCGGGACCAGGGGTTGACCTCTGCCCTTAGCATGGCTGAGTCCTTGGCTCTAAAGGGTTTAGAAGAGTGGGAACTTCAGGAAGAGATCTTCTGGAAGCAAAAATCTCGTATTGATTGGCTTCAGGAGGGGGACAGGAACACGGCTTTCTTCCATAATTCAGTTAAGGCTCGAAGACAAGGTAATTCTATCTCCTCTCTTGTTTCACAGGATGGAGCTCAACTCTCGTCCTATGCTGATATTTCTAGGGAAGCAGTCAATTATTTTGCTAACCTCTTTTCTAGGGAGAATCCTGCTGCTCGAGCTGAGGAGCAGGCCATCATGGACTGTATTCCCCACTTGGTCTCTACTGAGATGAATGGGACTCTCTTATGTCCTATCTTGTTACCTGAGTTGGAGAAAGTGGTTTTTAATATGAAAAAAGGTAAGGCGCCTGGTCCAGATGGGTTTCCAATTGAGTTCTTTCAAGAGTTCTGGGAAATTATAAAGCTTGATCTCCTTGAGGTGGTTCAGGAGTCTTTGAGGAACAAACAAATGCTCAAGTCTATGAATTCTACCTTTTTGGCCCTCATACCTAAGTTGGAAGGAGCTAACCAATTAGCTCAATTCAGGCCTATTGCATTATGTAACGTTGTTTACAAGATCATCACCAAATTGATTGCTGAGAGACTCAAACCACTCCTTGGTTCTTTGATCTCGGCTGAGCAGGGTGGTTTTGTTGAAGGGAGACAAATTTTGGATGGTGTTGTGATAGCCATGGAAGCTGTTCATTCTATGGCTAATTCTAAGGAGAAGGCTATGTTTATTAAACTTGACATGTCTAAAGCTTATGATCGGGTGAGTTGGGAATTCTTACAGAAAACTCTCTTGGCTTTTGGCTTTGCTGAGGAATGGGTGAACTGGGTTCTTAGCTGTGTGACCTCTACCTCATTCTCTGTTCTCATTAATGGGGAACCTTCAGATTTGTTTAGTGCTTCTCGGGGACTCCGGCAAGGGGATCCTTTATCCCCTTACTTATTCATTATCATGGCTGAGGGTCTTGGAAGATTTATTAAATCTCAGGTGAGACAGGGTCTTATCCATGGTTGGAGCTGGAACAACCTTCTCCCTTCCTACTCTCATCTTCAGTTTGTGGATGATACTGGGCTAATGGGCTTGGCTAGAATTAACGAGGCGGTGAACTTCAGGCGGGCCTTAGACATCTATTTAAAGGCGTCTGGTCAGCGCATTAATGATGATAAATCTTCTATTTATTTCTTTAATACTCCTCAGCTTATTCAGAGCAGGATTGCTAGGATCCTTAGATTTCAGATCGGTTCTCTACCCCTGTTGTACCTTGGGATCCCTTTGGCTTTGGGAGGACAGCGGAGAGATTATTGGCAGGGTATTCTGGATAAATTTCGAAGTAGGGTTAGCCATTGGACTCACAGATGGCTATCTTCTGCTGGGAGAGTGATTCTTCTTAAGACGGTGGTGCAGTCTCTCCCCATTTATAGGTGTTGTGTGCAGATACCCCCGTCCACCTTTGTTCGGGAATTTGATGCGCTGTCTCGACAATTTCTGTGGTCTGGCAACCTTCTTTCCTCAAAGTGGAGCTTGGTCAAGTGGGAGTCTGTTTGTAGGCCGAAGCATGCTGGGGGCCTTGGTCTTAGGTCTACGGCGTTTGTTGTCACTGCCTTGGCTGCCAAGCTGTATTGGAGGTGGTGTAACAATCTTGATCAGGATTGGGCTAAGATCCTGGCCCACAAGTATCTTCCTGGTGCTGATTGCCTCGATGTGCCGCGGCTTCCTTTGTTGGGTAAAGGTTCTTGTATTTGGGATACCCTTAAGAAGGGTGCACAGCTGATTAAGGAGGGCCTCTTTTGGATTTGTAATAGAGGCTCTGATGTTTTGTTTTGGCAGGACTCTTGGGATGGCCACCCTCCCATTCTTTCTAGTTTTCCTCAGCTTCAGCCTCTTTGTCATATTTTCTCTGAGGCCGGTTGGATTAAGGTGGAACATTTTAAAACTGTCAAGCGTATTGGGCAGGTGGTGGTGGCCTGCTGGAAGGACCCACAGGAGTGGCCCGTGGGTGGATCTGATGAGGATCGTGGTGTTCTTTCTAGAGTTTTGGAGGCTCGGCTTTGCAGCTCCCTTAATGGGAGGGATGTTCTGGCTTGGAATCCTAGTCCTAAGGGTAAATTTACTGTTGCCCAGGGCTATGCTATGCTTGACAGGAACTTATATGGCCCTGCTGAGGTGCACTGGTGGAAGAAGGTTTGGGACAACTTCTCTTGGCCCAAATGCAATTTTTTCTTATGGTTGGTTGTTCAGAGGAAGTGCCTCACTTGGGAAAATCTTCGAAAACGTGGCTTTCAGGGACCCTCTATTTGCCTTCTTTGTTCTCACAGTGAGGAGTGTTCCTCCCACTTGTTTTTTCTTTGCCCTTACTCTAGGGAGTTATGGCACAGATGGTGGGAGGCTTGGCATCATGGGTGTATTCATGCTACCTCCTTGATTGACTTTTGGGAAAGTTTGGGCCGACCACCAGCGAAGACTCCTTTCCTTCAAGTGGCCTGGTCTATTGGGCCTATTTTCATTCTTTGGAACCTTTGGTTGGAGAGGAACCGTAGAGTTTTTTGTGGCTCCAATTTGGGAAATCTTCATTTGTGGAAGAAGATAATTAGCAGGCTTCAGGAGACTATTTCGGCTAAGTGTGACATGGCTGAAAGTCTTGATCCTGGTGATCTTGATATTGTGCGGAATTTGGGCTTGGGGGTTAGTAACCAGGGTTGTCTTGCTGGCAGAAGGCCCCGTCAAGTTCGGCAACGTGTTCGTCGTGATGGGAAGTGGATGCCTCCCCCGGTGGGGGTCCTAAAGATTAATACTGATGGTTCTTCTCGTGGGAACCCTGGTCATGCTGGTGTGGGGGGTATTGGTAGAGGTAATGATGGTGGTGTGGTTTTTGTCTTCTCTAGTTACAAAGGGCAGCAGTCTAATAATCTGATGGAGGCCCTGGCTATTAAGATCGCTGTTGAGCGTGGATGCTCTTTGGGCTGGAGGAGGATCATCTGTGAGTCGGATTCTCAGATTGTTGTGGATTTGCTGAACAATCAAAGGTGGGATGATGTTAGCTGGCAATTGGCTTCTGTGGGCAGACAAATTTTGAGTCTTTGCAGCTCCTTGGATTCTGTCTCCTTTTGTCATATCCCTAGAGAGTGGAACAAAGTTGCCGATTGTCTAGCAAAGTGGGCCTCTGAGAATGTGGATGGCTGGGATATCAGTGGAAAGGATGAGCTTTCTCCTGATTATCTTGAGACCCTTGAGGGGTTATTAGTGGAGGACATGATTAGGTAGTGTTGTTGCTGGTTGGTCTGGTGGTGTTCTGTTGTGGTGGGCCTTTGGCCCTTGCTTTGTACTTTGGTTCTGATTGAATAAAATTTTTACCCTTTTTAAAAAAAAAAAAGAGGATAGAAAAAAATAAATAATAGATATATTTATTTAATTTTTGGGAGGAGGATGAGGGACCTAGACAAATAAATACTTTGATTTATTTATCTAATGTATATATTTATTTAATCTTTGGAATGACCTAGACAAATAAATACTTTGATTTATTTATCTAATGTAGACTATAGTGGAAGTATGATTAAACGATTTAAGGCTAAGAATAAGAGACGGCAATAGTAGATGAATAATGTTTTTTATTATTTAATAGAAATAATTGAACCATAATGAATTGCAATGTCATTTCGTCAATTTCAAATGTCTAAAATATAAATTATTTTTCTAACAAAATTTAAACAATTTACCAACCAAAAAGATTATTTTCCCTTTTTTTAAACCAATACTTGTTAATATATATATATATATATTCTAAAATCTCTCTTCCAACAAATTACTAACCCAACAAATAAATAATCTATCTTGTAACAAATTTGTAACCACCCATATAGAAATTACAAGTAGTAGTCTAACTTCCTCGTATCTATCCAATCTGCACCACTTGAAATATCTCATGAAATGAATACTTAACTTCCTCTGACAAACGCACCAAATTTAAACTAACATTCCATTACCACTTCCAAATTTACCACAAACAAAAACAGAAAGTTTGTCCTATTTCAATCTTAGCTTGCCGCCTCACCTTCTGGAACTTCCTCTGTAATCACTCCAAAATCGCCCATGGATTTCAACAATTATTTCACTCATCGCTATCTTCAAAAAGCCAGTAAACTTTACTTCAAACAAGTTTCTTATCTACGTTGCAGTTCTATTGGTGGTAAAGATGGTAGCGGGTTCGAAACCGTGCACAGGCGTATTGCTGGTGTTGCTGCTTTTCATGGTGGATGTGGAGAACTCTGTGGGTTCTACCAGCGTTATGTTGGGAGACGAAAATGCCATGAAAGTTTCTTCGTTTTATTCGAAGAAGGGTTGTGATGGGGCGATCGGGGAGTGTTTGGGCGATGAAGACATGCTCATGGGTTCCGAAATTCACAGGAGAATTTTGGGGACGAAGCAGTACATAAGCTATGATGTGCTGCGACCGGATAGAGTGCCATGCTCCAATACAGGTAATTCTTATTATAACTGCGGGCAGTCTGGGCAGGCAAATCCTTACAAGAGGTCCTGCACTCAGATCACTCGGTGCAAAAGAGATACTACTTGAGGGTTCTTTTGCTCGTTTTCTTTCGTCTCCTCCACCAAACCAAATAAGAAATCATACCAATTTCACCAAAACAGATGTTCATTCAATGTTTCTTTGGAATACTAGTTTAGAGATATGGATTGTTAGGTCTTCTTTGTCCCAATATTTTCTATTTTAGTCAATGTTCGAATAAGAATATTAATGATATTTAGCATGAGTCGAGAAATTTTATTTTGTATCATCAATATCTATTGTGGCCCTTTCTAATGTAAGCTCTTGTAATTGGTGTATGGTTAGAATCCATGCCATTTTTATTTGAATTTGTGTACAATTGATTTTTGTGATAGGCAAAATATAGACAAACTTTAGTTTGATCATGTTTCATGACACGCCTACATAATTATCAAACCCAACAATCACACATAATGAGAAAGTCTCGTGGTCTACTACCTTCAAAATATTATATATTCTTAATAGTACCAAGTGCTCCATTAACTATCGTAACATCTACCTAGTAATTGCACACTAACATTATGTGTTGAGCAATGCACAATAGTATCCCATTGTCTAAAAGAATCATAATCTTCGTATGATTTTGTACAACTAGTAGATGCAGATATGTTGCTCGTAATTGGTGTGATTAATGACTTTAAGATTCTCTTATTGTAAAGCATGACCATATTTGTTTGTTTGATACAAATGCATAGATGTATTAGATAATGTATATTCCTCAACATTAATAGAGATATTCATTCATCCTAAGAGCACTTATCAATTCTCATATGTTACTCATGCATTTTTTCATGTTTTTCAACGCATTTCTAAATTTGACTTGTTCTTGTTTTGTGCCTATGGAAAAAAAAATGTCTCTAAGGTCACAATTGCTAGAATGTAGCTTGCAATAATTTCTCATAAGTGTTCCCTATGATAAAATATACTAGAAAGTGTACACAAAAAATATTATTTGATTAACATACAATTATTTAATGTTTGACATCTAAAATTTAAATTTCATATGAAGTAGAAGAATTAAGTGGAGTATACCTAGATATAATAGTATATTTTTCACAAAAACTAATTGGGCATGATCATCAACAAGGATAATCGACCTTTAATATTTTAGGAGTGCATAATTTTCCAAATAAATAGAATTGCAAAACTTTGAATAAATCTTATTTAATTGAAATGTAGCTAAAAAGTTTAATGAATAAAACATATCTTAGACATGCAATGTCTAAAATTCCAGAGCTAAAATACATATATGATTAACTTTGTGGAAAAAAAAACAAAGGATTCATGAGTTACTATTTTTAGAATATTCAAATTTTTAAAAAATATAATTAAAAAAAAACTATCTTGAATGCAATGTGAAGCTGCCAAGATCTTTGACTCAAATAAAGAATTTATGGTGCTCTTTAAAATAAGTCATTTTACAATATAATATTGTATTCCTTGTGTATGAAAATAATTCATGTCATTTTAAAATATTTCAAATTACATCCATTTCAATGTCCTAATACAAAAGGTATCCTAAATTTTTCTTTCTTAATTACATGTTAGTTAAAATGACCTATAATTAATTTACAAATATTTAATTATATATTAGGTCCTAAACTTTATATGCAAAACAAAGGACACTCCTTTATTCAATAATTTAATATTTTAGGTGCTTGTAAACATCATTAGATATTTTATCCAATCTTTTTTTATTAAGTTGGGTAAACACTTATTTTAGGTGCTTATAACCATCATTAGATATTTTATCCAATCTTTTTTTTTTATCAAGATGGGTAAATGTTTTTGACCCAGAGCTATGAATTGGTGAGGTCATAATTGATGGACCTCATCCCCAATATAAATTCTAACAGTTTCACCCTAATGGAGTTTGAACCTTGATGGAAAGAATAACAACATAACAACTCAACCATTGCACCATTCCACTATTGGTGATATTTTATCCAATCTTATTCCCTTGAGTTATGTAATATTTTATCAAATGCTTATACATGTATAGAGGAGTAGAAACTTCTTTTTGAAAGACAAAACAACAGTGTCAATGTTATTATTTTTTGCATGTTTCAATGGCATTTTCATGAAATTTAAAAAAAAATCAAAACTATCTCAAATACAATGAAAAGCTATCAAGATTTCCAGCTATCAAGATTTCCAACTCAAAAAATAATTTGTTGTACTCTTCAAAATAAAGTAAAAATACAATACAATACTGTATTTTTTGTATATAAAAATAATTCACTCCTTTAAATTTTTTTGAATAACATCCATGTTTTAGAATTCTATTACAAAAGCTATCCTAAAGTTATTTTAGTATTTATTTCTTGATTATATATTAGTCATTACTATGTGAAATTATTATTTTAATAATATTCAATTATTATTCTATTATGGTAATTTCTAATGTAACCGTGGGACTTGTGACTAATGTATGGTTAAAATCCATGTTACTTTTATTGGAATTTGTGTAATTGCCTCTTATAATAGGTGGAATATGGATAAACTTTAGACTATTCATGTTTCATGGTACACTCATGTAATTATCAAAATATTTATCAAACTCAACAATCACACACAATGGTAAGTCATATGGTCTGGTGCCTTTAGAATGTATTACATTTGTAATAATATCAAGTGCCCCATTAACCATGCTAGCATGTACCCTTTAATTTCACACCAAAAAATTATGTGTTGAGAAACATAATAGTACCTCATTATCTAAATGATCATCAATATACTCATGTCATTTTGTATGCCTAATATATGTATATACTATTAGGGCTCAAATTTGTAGTGCTATTTTTTCTTGAGTCCCTTCCATTTTGTGTATCTTAGTCACATTTTATCTATTGTTTATAACCAATCTAAGACATCCTAAATAGGTCCAATAATGTCAAAAGATGAAAAAATCCATAAAAAATTTAAGATTGGGTTGTTTCTAGTGTTTTCCTTGGTGTTTTTTGTGTTTGTTGGCCTTTCAATTTTTTTGAGTTTTCCAAACCTATATACCTTCCCTACCAATCCCAATGACCCACTTAACTTGATTTTAAAATTCCATCTAAGTGTTGTTTTGTAAGAGTTTTAGAGTTTTGGAGTTTCTCATCTTGGCATCCTTGTCAGACTTGTCATCTCTAGCATTCCTTTCTCAAAATTCCACTTTTCCCCTATAATCCCCTTTTTAGAGTTTTAAATTTTCCAATCCCTCAATATCATTCCTTTGGCATTACTAATCCATAAAGCCTAAAAGTCTATTAAAATTATAAGTCCTTTGCATCTACTAAACTTTTGAACTTCCTCATTTATCTATCATACTTAGTTGTAATAGGTTTTCAAAGAAGGAACCAATTTTCTTCTTGCACATTTGTTGTATGAGTTACTAATTTAACTAGCTCATCTTCAAGGAAGGTAATAATATTTTTTAAAGAATATTTTGGGTAGGTGTTGTTTGTGGAGGATTAGTGAAAAATTTGGTATAGAATTCTCTATACCATGCAATATTTGGTTGAATATAGGAGGCTTGGAAACTATAAATATTTTTTTACACTCATTGTCTTTGTCAATGCAATAACTATGAAAACATATATCTAAATTGTATTCATTCATAATCAATTCATTGGTTCGATATCTTATTGTTGAGGTCTTGATTCAATTTCTACTAATAAGGGCTAGAGAGATCCATTTCAACTAGTATTCAAGTAGAGGTGAAATTGAAAGTGCATTTCTATTTGGAAGCATTTGGCCCATAAATACATTTCCCAATGGAATTTTTAGTTGAAGACAAACAAGAAAGTTCCCTGAAAAATGCAGTGGAAGGTTAGGTAATTAAACCAAAATTGGAGTTATATTTGTAATTTCATTGAAGAGGTTAAACTCAAGAACCCAAGGTTTTGTGCTAAGGATATCCTTGTTCCATATCGAAGGATCCCTCTATAACAACAACTCTTTTCTTTTAGAATATTCATAGATCATGTAAAAAATTCCTTTAGAGCAAGGGCCAATGCTAATCTTGCCATTAAGAATGGGTTGCCAATTTTATTTAATTCATTTATTTAGCTCCACTACACTAAGCCAAAAATTATGGAATTAGAAAATTAATGTATGTTTTGTGTGTGCATCTTCATCATCTAATGCTTCTTTACCACTCGATCAAAAAATATCATACAAGTATCGAAGTGTTCATGATCAAAAGCAACAATTTCATTCAAAAAATGTTTTTTTCTTTCAAGAGACCCATTTTGGGGTGGAGTTCATCCAATGCAGTTTTCTTTAATATCATTCCAAAGGAGCTAATGTAGGTGGAAAAGTGGTCTAAGATATTGGAAGGAGCAAAAAACACACTAGAAACCCTATCACCATTCAAAGATCGATTTTTCATCTTGGACACATCAAAAGGTGAATGATACTTAGTGGATTGAAGGAGCTCTTTGTAGGATAGTGTAGAAGTAGTGGGAAAATGAACACATGACATTTTATATTTGAAGAGTGTTTGAGGCCATAGCAATATAAGAGGCCCTTGGACACCATTGAGAGTTGAGTAGGTATAGTGTGGCACTCTTTTATTCAAAATTAATTACTTTAATACCAATATTTTTATAAATGAGATGTATTAAATTAAACATTTAAAATATTTACATTCTTCAAATATTCATATTAATAAATTTAATAATTTCAAAAAATATATATTATAATTAATTATCAATTTTATGATTGGTAATAATATTTTATTTAAAAAAATTAATCTTATGAGTATTATAGGTTAATTAATTTATATAAATAAAATTGTTTAATTAATAAAATAATCTATAAATTATGAATACAAATGTATCTTATAATAAATTATAAGTTATATTTTTGAATCTAGGAGAGCTTTTATTACATAATATCAATTTTGTTGAGTAATTTATAAAATAATTTGATTTTTAAAAAGTTAAAAATTATTTTAAAAACACATCATTAATTTTTATTTATTTTTAAGACGAGTCACTATCTAATGATATCCACACCTCTTTAACAAGTACTTCTTTTGTTCCTTTTATGTTAGCTACTATTTCAATTTCTACTTCTGCTTTTCTAATGTCCCAAAATCTAAGATCACAACCTCCAATAATCACATTCACTTTACCATAGAAACAAACTATTTTTATTCATCCACTTTAAAAAAAAGAGTCTCTTTACCATTTATAAAATAATTTATTATTTTCTTAATTATCATCAATTCAATAACCTCTTCCCTAGTAGATTTCTTCCCACTTTCATCACCACCTCAATCCATAATTTCCACCTTTTTCTAAAGAGATCCATATTTCCACATCCTCCACAAACATAATCTCCATATTTTTCCCAAACTCTTCAAGCCACATAAGCCAAGATCAATCCTTAACAAATCCTAACACAATATCCATGACCACACAAAGGAGTTACATGTAACACTCCCATCACTTTATTAAAATTCAAATACTAAAAGTGTTGAACACATAAAAGTACTAAGAGGGGGGTGAATCAATACTTCATCGAATTCTTTCCATTCATAAAAAAAAAACCAAATAAAACATGAAAAGAACACATAAGCATGCAACCATAACACTAGATTTACGTGGAAAACCCTACAAGGGAAAAAACACGGTGAGCAAGTTACTTGGAACTACTATCCAAATCCAACCTCACAAATGAAAAATAGAATTTACAATATATTTTGTGGCTTCAACCAAAGGAATTCTAAAACTCTCTACATAATACAACACAACCGCATCATACTACCAGAATATTTCAACACTTTTGTTACCTCTAGCTCATTGAATTTGGTATATTCACATACATCTCCTAAAAAAAAACTTCTTCCTTCATCTCATTGACTTCAACACACATTTTCATACTTGTATTTGCACATGCTTCTTCATAGTTTCACATACATTCACTATTGAGCTATATGAATTGCTCTTTAGCACATTTCATTATCAAAAGGGATTTTGCAATTCCTATTCACATATTATCTTCTCAAAATATTTTCCACACATCCACACACCTTTTAAATATATTTTATCTTCTATTTGTATCCTCCAAAAGTTTCAATTTTTTTCTCCTTGTTAGCTAAAAATATACAACATGAGATATGGAATGAACACAATAAGTTAGCTCCAAAAACATCCATGATATAAGGAAATCATATGTAGCTCAAACTGAGAGATAGTCAATGCCTATTTTCCATAGAACACATCCTCAAGATTGACACACACTCCTAAACACTTGGCACAAGAAACACATGTCAAGTTGGCATGAACAATATATAATCTTTCATGCATCAACTCTAGACTAGAGGCAATACCAGAGAGACCAAACAACATTATGTGGATCACTCCAAAATAATGATATGGCTTGTAAAACACTTATCTATACTATTTTTTATTATTTCAAATCATTTGGCTCTAGCACAAACACTTCATACCCAAAAAATCAATTCCAGACTTATTGTTGTACATGAGAGGATTAAATATTATCTTGTGGATCTTCCACACAACATACTTAGAATTTACCATGCTAAACACAACCTCTTTACACAAATTTAGGAAATTACTTTATGATGCAAGTAATTTCATTCACCAACAAACCAACCTTCTTTAAGTCGCTAGAACATAGATAACACACTGTGATCTACAAAAGCATTGGTGGTGTACCAAACCATATGAAACTTGAAATAAGTAGTCCAATACAATCTTCATGAATATAAATCTAAAATTATAAGTCAAAATAAGATGATACAATGAAGTGCAGAGACTTTTAGTCCTTCCTTAAGTAATCAATCATAGGAACTTAACTTTTTTTAATCTATTGACATCAAAAAGCTCTACGATAAAAACTATGCTTTGAAAATTGGAACATGCATACTTCACAGCTGTGTTGAGCTATCCTTCAAACCTCAAGACCATATCTTCATCCATGGAGAAATGTGGAGCATTTGATATAGCTCCTATGGTGCAAGTATTTGTGCCTTTAACAGTTTGGAGACTTATGCATTTCTCTTATACCTTATGTGAAGTCTTTCATCAGGAACATCAATCAAATAACTTTGAAATCTAGCCATGAACTTTACAAGATAAGGTATAATTGTGTACCAAAAGACAACATTATATCCCTTCAACACTTAAAGACAACATACAAGTGCACATGCAGTAGCATCATAGGTTAAAATCAATGAAAAAACGTGCCAACAACAACACATTTTCCAACAATATTCCCCTTTGTCATTGATGACAACTCTGACTGGATATTCCTTTTTCTCTCCCCCTTTGACATCAAGGGAAAAGGACAGGTGGTCTTCCTCTGTGACTGTAAAAACTTATAGGTTCCCCCTATCTGTACAATCTTTAATAGTTCACTCCCCCTGAGAAGTAGCCTAGATCACACCAAAAAGGTTTTTCTATATACATAGAGTTCCAAATATTTACACAACATAATTTTTTTTCACAAAAATGTGTCTTGTATAGAGACTTACTCAACTCTAACTTGATGGAAGAATGTTTTTGTAAATTCACTTCAACTGAGTCAAAGAGTTGTCCCATTATTTGTTTGTAGAGGTTAGGATCTAAACTTGACTTACTAGTTGTGCATAAATATCTTTTACTTCTTCCAAGGATGATGATGCATGATTCTTCTATACAACATCATTGTATTCTTCTAGAATCCTAGTTAGTGAGGCTAACCTTAAACTCACCACTTCCCGTAATTGATTTACTTGATGTTTGATCTTCTCCCTTTGATCTTGTACTTGTTGTATCTGGGAGTACAATTTCTACACTTGTGCCCTTATGGAACCATCATTATCCTACACTAGATCATATGTGGTAACCAAATTTGTGATTTCCACTTTTGGGTATGTGTAAGATCATGATGGGCCAAAAAGGGCAATATGATGGGTATGTGGCTAACGACTTTTTTTTACCCAAAATTGATGAAACAAAAAGGATTTTTAAAGGAGATTCTCAGCTTTCCATCAATATAAATTATGCTTTACTTGGAATTTAATAACTAATTATTATTCATTTTCTATTCAAATTATGACTAAAGTCCTGATTGATAGGCTGATTGAAAAACATCTATAGCTTTCAAATGGTATCACATTTTTGAATCCAAAACATGTCACATTCTATGCTTCACATACTATAGGATTAAAAAAATAAAAAATGAATTTCATGAAGTTTTGACCAAGTTAAGGTGGTTAGACATATGAGTTTTTTATATTTTTAAAAGTTGTAATAAAAAAATCATAATTGATCATTTAATTAGAAAAAAATTACAAAAAATATGCATCACATCTACATGAGTCCTCTAATTATATCTAAAATCTTATAAAAAAATATTATGATTTTATTGCACGGTTAGGGTGGTCAGACAGATACCCACTTCTTATTTTTTCCCTGAAATTTAAGTACTACTACATTGAAATTTCAAAATTTCAACATATATATATATATATATATATATATATTTAAACAAACCTAGTAGTTTAGAAACTACATTCAATTTTCTATAGATTCTATTCTTACATATTTTTGAAATAATATAGATAACTTATTCAATTTTTTACGTCAAGTTGCCTAACTCTAATTTTTCTAAGCTTTTTGCCACTTAAGGGCCTGTTTTTTCCATGATGATTTTGTACATACCCTTCTATTACATTTATTTGATCCTTGAGATTCTTTGTTGTTGTAGGCCATTAAAAGCATAAATGATATAAAACCTTTGCTTCCTCCATACAATTTTGAATATCCTTTATACATAATTGTAGTTTTCCATGTGCCTTTGTACATTTTCTAGAGGCTTTAGACAATCTACTATTAGAGATCTTCAACTTGAATTGCTTCTCAAGATAGGAATAATTTTCTTTCAAAGAATCCATCAGTTGTTTTATTTGTTGAGTGGGTGGCAGATAGGAATCCCTTTTAGCATTAGGCATTTCTAACTCCAAAAATTTTATTACCTCCAATAATGTTTCTGAAATTTCTACTTGTTGCTACAAGATCTCTTCCCTTGTGGAGGAGTGAAAGATGTCACCAGGTTGCAAATTTTTCAAAGGTAAGATACCCACATGTTGAATTGTCCATCAAACATTGGAAATTGTAGCAAACATAGAGCAATTGCAAGCTAAATTTGTTTCCTTTGATCCAAAAACTCCTTGGTGGAATCAATAAAAGAAGCAAATGAGGACGCCCTTGTATTTTCTTGTGCATTTTATTTGAAAGTAGGTGTATCTTTCCCCATATGTTGATCCTGCTAATCATTGTTATCCGGAGGAGGAATATTTTGCACACCATTATCAGGAGAAGTATGCTCTACATCATGTGTAACTTTCTCTTCTTGCTTCTCTTGTGAACTTTGATGTTCAGTGTTGTGTTGAGGAGACATATGTGGTTGCACCATATTCTCAACTTGTCTCTCTTCCTCAAGAATTTTATTGGTTAGTTCCTTAGTCTCCTTTTGTATTTTTTCTTTATCTTCCTTTTCCATACTCATAAGGATATCCACTCTTTGTTGTGTCCTTAATTCCTTAGTTTATTTTTGAGATATTTTATCTTTTTTCTTCCTAAGAAACATAGGATCCTACTTTTTCAAGTACTTCCTTCCTTAACTCTTCATCCCCTTCAATGGTTTTTTCTCTTTTCTACCTCAAGGATTGTGCTAAACACTCTAGAGATTTTTCAAGAATTTTACTAAGAGGCACATTGTATTTGATCATATACATGTTTATTGCCTTCTCAATAGTCTCTTGATCCACAAGAGGCACATATCGATGAAGTTTTGTTGCTTCCTACATAGTAATCCATGAATTACAATCCAATTGAAGATTGCCTCTAATTGAAGAGGCTCATGAGGCTCAAGTGTCACTAGAGAAGTTTTCTTGGTCTTCTTTTCTTTCCTTTTGAGTTTAGAGGTGCCTTCTCCTTCTTCTCCTTCTTCTCCTTCCTCTTTAAATTCTTCCTTTTGAGTCTCCTTAATTTTATCATGTTGCTTAGGTCTTGCATGCTTCTTCTCCAATGTTTTTGATGCAGATCTTCTTCATATGAAAACAATCAGAGCTAAAGTTGTGGTTTGTGGAGCATTAATAGTTACAAAAGTTGATTTGTCAGACCTTCTTGGCACTTGATCTAGGATAGTTTCCTTGAGATTTGAGGGAATACTTTGTGGAGTCTTGGCAGAGGTTTGAGGATTCTTCTTGGTTAAAAATGGAATGCCCAATTTTTGAAACAATTTATCTATCCTTTTTTCACTAGAATCATCCACCTTTTTCTGGATTATTTTATCCATCATCTCTTCGTAGGTGCCAAATATCTCAGCAAATGGATCCTTAGGCTTTTTCAATAGGTTTTCAACATAAACCTTAACTTCAATAGGTGAGACCTCTTATGGAAAGTTTGGGATCTAAGAGGTTCTTGGTTCCACAACTTCTATGTAGCATTAATCTTTATCAACAAGAAATGAAATTTCATCTTTATATTTTCTCACCATTTCAAAATGAATTCTTTCCCTATTTTGCATTTCTACTTGTAGATTCTTAAAGAATTCCTAGTACATTGTATTGCAATCTTATCTATCATAAAAACATCTCATGTGGATTTTGATTTGAGTGGCAACATGAATACGTTGTTGCTAAACTTTACCCTTAAAACGAGGTAATTCATTAAAAAAGTAGAATGTCAGATAGTTGATTAGGGACCCAAACCTAAAGTTATATCCAATATCCTTGGTTCTCTTGAGATTTCCAATCAGTTGTTCCCTTAGTAGCTCACACAAATCAAATTATTTTTCTTCTTTAACCATTTGGTACATAGTGTGGATTGTGGTACTAGTTGCTAAACCTTCTCTGTTGGTGTAGTACACTTTATATGCAATTTCCATGGAAGCATGCTTAACCCCCATATCAGATATTTCATTAATGTTTAGGATTCTCTTGTCAAACTTTGTACCGGTTAATTTTGTAACCCTCTCATTCTTAATTGCTTTCATCACTTAAAATGGTTTGGTAGAACACAACCCAGTAATGATCCTAATTGCATCCTTAGTGATCTTATATAGGGATTATCCAAGTAAATGAGCTCATCATGGATTCGGCTCAAGATAATTCATACCTAGACTCAAGATTATCATAGAAGTCTAGGAAATATTTACATACATCTAATCCTTTTTTTGGAACATTTACAAACTATGGTTTGTATATGGTATCATCATCTAATAGGGTTTTCCACAAATCTTCAAACTTCATGTGGTAAATTTCATTTATGGGGGAGTGAATGTAGATCCTCATATCCTCTGTGTGCACCACATCAGTAGGTACCTTGGAGAAAGCACCATCTTTGTCTGTCTCCATTACTTTGAATGGATATTTCTTATACTTTGGCCTTGGTTTCTTAGTGACATCACCAATTGTGGAGTAGCCATTACAATTTCCTTTAAACTTCAGAATAGGGTTATAAGAAAAATTTGAAAAATACTTGTGTTTTTTTGTTAGGGTTTTACCTTCAATGCAATTCATGTTTAATTCACAAGAACCTTTGAATGTATTCTTCTCTTCTTAGCTCTGAATGCAAATTATTTAATTTTGAATGAGCTTAGAGTGTGCAAATGAAGTATAAGTAACTTGCATTTCCCCTAACTTTCCACAATTAATGCACCTTGTCCTTGTTAGGTAAATAGTTGTCAAAGTGCTCTGTGTATTCATAGAGATCAAAAATATTTCTACAATCCTATGTACACCATTTCTTTACTCCAAAAATTTGAGCAACAAATTCAAACTAATTTAGAAATCATATACCTTAGATGAGCTATTACAAAACAATTTGCATGTTGTAATGTTTCGCATTTTATCCTTTCCAAGGGTTTGAAATACTTTGTAGATGGTAGCTCCCCTTGAGAAAATTCTCTATTTCAATTTATCATGAGATCTTGTGCACAATGCACAAGCATAGTGTCATCCTTCATCTCATCATCTTTCTCTTATTTCTTTCTCTTGACCTTTGTAGTTTCCTCTAGTTTGTTCAAGGTATCCTTCATCTTCTTGTGTTGAACAGGTGGTTTTGCAAAACCAATCTTGCAAAATCTTTCTCTTTATACCCAAAGCTATTACACTTGCAATAGACAATGTTATATTTAGGGGCTAAACCATTTGTCCTTAATTTATTTTTACATTCAACAACCCTATGAACAAACTTATTGCATGCATAGAAATAGCTATAAAATGAATGTGAGACCAAAAAATTATGTCTTGGATGCATAAAAGAGTTCTTCCTCATATAATAATTTCATCTCGCCTTTGTTCTATAATTATTGGCTTTATGACCAAAGTTATTGCAAGAATAACAGTAACTATGAAAGGATTGAGAGAACTCAGGAGCAATAGTCTATCTAGGAGGAGATCTCTTGAAGCCCTTTTTTGATTGCTGACCTTTATGAAGCCATCATCCAATTTATGCCTCTCATATTTAATCTTTTTAGAGTCTTTAACGTAGTCTTTTTCCTTTTTCATTTTAGGGATATCGGTCTTTGGGTTCTTACCTTTTTCAAATCCAAGACCACCCTTATTCTTTATAGATCTTTGACAATTGATTATCTCATCAAGAATGTTGGTACTTTTCTTGAGTTTTAGGTCTTTGTATATTTGATCCTTTTCTTTCTGCAATTGTTTCCTCAGGGAGATAATTTCTTCTTCAACCTTGGAGCATTCAACTAATTTGTAATTCAAATTATTGTTCAGACAATCTGTAACCCTTTTACCTTCTTCAATTTGAACTTTCAAATTGATGATTATCTCTTTTGATTCTTTGAGTTTGATCTTAAATTCTCCATTTTTTTCTTGTATTCAAATCTTCCAATGCTAAAATAAGTTCTTCAAATTCAATTTCACAATCTTCTTCATTAAATTCTTTCACATCTTTATGCATGTCATCTTCTAGAAGACTATTGACATTGTTCAGTGCTTCAATTCCCATGTGTTCTACTCTAAGATCTACCTTATTTGTTAGGTTATATCAAGACACTCAAGGCTCTGATACCAATTATTGAACATGCAAAAGCACTTAGAGGGGGGGGGGTGAATTATTACTTAATAAAATTCTTTCCACTCATCAACAATTAACCAAATAAAACATGACAAGTAGAAGAACACATAAGCATACAACCATAACACCATATTTATGTGGAAAACCCTATAATGGAAAAACCACGGTGAGCAAGCTGCTTGGATCTATTGTCCAAATCTAGCCTCACAAATGAAAAAGAATTTTACAATAGATTTTATGACTTCAACCAAAGGAAGATTACAACTCCTTGCAAAATATAACACTTATAACAAATTTTACAACCTCAACATACCACTAGAATATTTTAACACTTATGTTACCTCCTACTCACAACCTTTGGTATATTCACACATATATATACTTATAAAAATTTGTTTCCTTCAGCTCGTTGCCTTCAACACACATTCTCATACTTATGTTTGCACATTCTTCTTCATAGTTTCACATACACTCACTCTTGGGCTCTCTAAATTGATCTTTACCACATTTCATTATCAAAAGGGATTCTATAGATTCCTATTCGCACATTATCTTCTAAAAATATTTTCCACACATCCACACACCTTTTCAATATATTTGATCTTCTATTTGTATCATCAACAAGCTTCAAAATTTTTTTCTTGTCAACTAAAAACATACAACATGAGCTATACAACGGGCACAACAAGTTGGCTCCAAAAACATCCACAATAGAAGGAAATCATATTCGAGAAACTGAGAGATAGTCAAGACCTCTTTTCCATAGAACACATCTTCAAAATTGGTGCACACTTCTAAACACTTGGTGCAAGCAACACAACATGTCAAGTCAGATTGAAAAACATATAGTATTTCATGCATCAACTCCAAACCAGAGGTAGTACTAGAGAGACCAAAAATCATTGTGTGGATCACTCCAACATAATGATATGGCTTGTAAAACACTTCTCTACACTCTTTTTATTATTTTAGATCATTTCTCTCTGCGCAAACACTTCAAACCCAAAAAATCAATTCTATACTTACTGTTGTATAGGAGAGGATTAAATATTAACTTGTAGATCTTCCAAACAACATACTATGACCCAACCATGCTTCACATAACTCTATAGATCTTCCAAACAACATACTATGACCCAACCATGCTTTACACAAATTTAGGCAATTACTTACTGATGCAAGTCATTTGATTCACCAAAAACCCAACCTTCCATGTTGTCAGAACATAGACAACACCAAAACTACAAGGAATACAATCTTCATGAATATAAATCCAAAACCGTAAGGAAAAATAAGATGATGCGATGAAGTGTGGAGAATTTCATTCCTTCCTTAAGAAATCAATCACATAAACTTAACTTGTCCTTACTCTATTGGCATCAAAAATAAATTCCACGATA
Organism: Sequoia sempervirens; assembly: GCA_007258455.2. NCBI lineage: Eukaryota > Viridiplantae > Streptophyta > Pinopsida > Cupressales > Cupressaceae > Sequoia > Sequoia sempervirens. The sequence goes on from VDFB02323588.1 coordinate 40,488, forward strand.
AAACTTATGCTTTGATACTCAGAACATGTGTACCTCATAACCGTGTTGAGCTATCTGTCAAACTGCAAGACCATATCTTCATCTATGGAGAAATGAGGTGCATTTGACAGGGCTCTAGTGGTGTAATTCTTTGCGCCTTCAACAGTATGGAGACTTATACATTTCTCTTCACACCTTATGCGAATTCTTTCATCAGGAACATCAATAAAATCATTTTGACATCCAACCATGAACTTCAAAAGATAAGGTACAAAGTTGTGTACCAAAAGATAACATTATAGCCCTTCAATACTTAAAGACAACATATAAGTGTTGAATGCACAAGAAAAATGAGAAGGGGGTGAATCAGTTGTACCTTAAAACTTCAAAACCCTCATTAACATTCAAATCCATATTCATTCATTAAACCCTTAAATCTGTTATATGATGAATTAGTATGAAAAGAAAATAATAGAAATTGAAACAACTTAACACCATACACAAGATAACAATAGATTTACGTGGAAAACCCAAGAAGGGAAAAGTTACCATGGGAAGGATTAGCTTAGAATATAATTAATATCAATTTCGAATATAATATGGCTCACTATTAGAGGGATCATTTCCTAAAGAAGAAAGGCTCACTGCCAAAATAGAAAAGATATAGAGAAGGAATGTTATACAGAGAAAATCATCTCAATGCAATAAAGTATCCACCAAAATGACATCAACACCTTCACACTTTGATTGAAGAATTGTAGTCACCTTCTACTCACTACATCCAGTAAACTAACAAATGAAAGCTCACACTGCATTACTTAATTTTTCACTCTACAACTTTGTACTTCACATCATTCACATCTCACACATATATCTCATCATCTCTCAACAACTTAACTCATACTTATATCATCTTCAACCTTGAAACCTTCTCCATGGTCGTCTATGCACCTCAAACGTGCAAATTCAAATTAGTCTGGTTCCAAAAAACCTTCTTGGTGAATAAAAGTGAATGCGGATCACATTAAACCTTAGTTGGGACCCAAATCAACAACACCACACAACAACATGCTTCTAAAAACAATATATATTCATCACATGTAGTTTAAACACCAGGTCGGCCATTACACGTGCAAACACAATTAAACTTTTAAATACATGATTCCTCAAACCAAAGGACAAATTTTGAACTGAAAGCCACACTTGCACATGATCTAGAATATTCTCAAACACCTTAAAATCCAACAAACTCCTTTGCAACAACTTCCACCTGAAGAATGTGCACACCTAGTACACTCAGACAACTTTGTCATACATTGTAACTAAAAAAACCATCTTCCAAAGCACAAAACCTCAAACCCTCTTGACTGAGGTAAACTATTAACACCATCAACACACCTTCAAAATTGCAAGACTTGAAACATTATTGCGGAGAAACGCGAAGCAAAAACATTTCTCCTAGACACCTCTACAATGCATAGTCACACACTAGTGAACACAACTTCTTCTATACAACAATCTAGCACACCAACTCTTAGATACAACACCTATGAACACCTCTAACCAACATATCTAAATTACATAGGAAAACATTCAACCTAGAAGAAATGTAGAGCAAAACCAAAACATAACTTTGTCACTTAGAACACCACTGCAACATACTCTTTCCTCTTTTTATCAAATTTTCTCAAAAGCACTTGGAAATCAAGTACCAGTGACACATTCTCATCATCTTTAGTAATTCCTCATCCATAGATAGAAGTTTATCAAAGCAACACTATAGGTTGACTCCATTAGCTTTACTAATGACAACATAATGCAACTAATCAAAGCATCATTAACTTCTCACACTCTTGCAACAAACTCAATAGACATCAATGATAACACAAACTTGTTGACATCAATAACAACACCAACTGCTCATACTTGCAACAATAAGTGCATGTAGTAGCAACATAGGTTGACATCAATGACAACACACTAACAACACATTTTCCAACAAAAAGAATATCAAAAAGGAAAGCAAGACAACATCCCAAATAGAGAATCCAAAAACAAGAATTCTATTTAACCCAAAGGCTCACATGATGTACTATAGTTACAAAATATGAAGGATTCAATGCTCATATGATTTACTATAATTACGAAAGATGAAGGCCAATTGTAGCCGAGTGAGTATTATATATCAATCAATATGAGCCTATGCACTCTCTAACATGTATAGAGTTTTTCCCTTAGATAATTTATTTTCATACTATTTTTATTTTTATTTTTATCTTTGAAAATAAATTATATCATTTAAGAATGGGTCAAGTTTGTTTTAAACATTTTTATATAATAATATTTATAATGGTTTAAATTTGTTAAATATATTATTGTAATAATGAAATTAGTGTAGTTATTTCATTTTATATTTGGTTTTATATTCGTCTTTGTAAGAATATTTTAATAGTAATATGTTGACAAGTGATATATTCATATAGGTGATATTCTTGATGTTTCTTCATGTGAGCATCACTTCGATGCAATAAATGTTAAATAGATTATTCATGTTCATGAGAGATGAGTTTTGTAAATCACTACTCATGAAATATGTGTCAATAAGTTTGACTATAAACTACATAGTTGAATCCTAAGGAAACATCATAATGACATATACTCCTACATTTAAATTTGACCATTGATATGTTTTCTAGCCACATATTTATACCAACCTCAATATATTAGTCATTTACTCATCATTTATTTCATCTTTATATACAATTATTTCCATAAATTTACATTGTGCCTCAAAATTATCATTTTGATCTGAAAAATCATTTATAAATAGCCTAAAATTGATTTAATTCAATCTCAAATTACACAAAAATTATCTCAAAAATCAAATGATCAAAATCAAATTTTATTTTTCAAAATCCCTTCTACGAACCATTATAACCTAACTTACCATGCACATCTTTATTTATTTAATTGATAATATATCCCATTAAGCTAAAATTAATTATAAATATTTTGTGTCATGTCAAATTTGTATTAATAATTAAAAAAAATCATTTATTAAATATTTTATAATATTTATATATATTAATATATATGAGCTATATGCTCCTTACCAATAAAAAAGAAAAAATCTTTTATAATATTTTTGAATAATATTATTTTATAAATCTTAAATATACAATTATTAAATCAATATAATTTATATTTATAAGAATATTTTTATTAATAAACAAATTTAAATTAAAAAAATATGTTATTATTATATTTATTTTGCTTTAAAACTATTTATTGATATTTTTTAAAATTATATAAGTTAAATTAATAAAAATGATTTTAAAAATAATTAGACAACACACTATCATCTACAGAAACATCGATGGTGTACCAAACCATATGAAACTTGATTTGAGTAGGAATACAATCTTCATGAATATAAATCCTAAACCACAAGGAAAAATAAGATGATGGGATGAAGTGTGGAGACTTTCATTCCTTCCTTAATAAATTAATCACATGAACTTAACTTGTCCTTACTCTATTAACATCAAAAAGTTCTAAGAAAAAAAAAATGCTTTGAAACTTGGAACATGCATACCTCACAGTTGTGTTGAGCTATTTGTCAAATTGCAAGACCATATCTTCATCTATGGAGAAATGTGGAGCATTTGACAGAGCTCCTGTAGTGTAAGTCTTTGTGCCTTTGATAGTTTGGAGACTTATACATTTCTCTTCATACCTTATGTGAAGCCTTTCCTCATGAACACCAATCAAATCACTTTGACATCCAATCATGAACTTTAGAAGATAAGGTGCAAAGTTGTGTACCAAAAGATAACATCATAGCCCTTCAATACTTAAAGACAACATATAAGTGTTGAATGCACAAGACAACTGAGAGGGGCGTGAATCAATTTTACCTTAAAACTTCAAAACCCTCATTAACATTTAGATCCATATTCATTCATTAAACCCTTTAATATGTTATGATGAATCAACATGAAAAGAAAAGAAAATAAATTGAAACAACTTAACACCATACACAAGATAACACTAGATTTACATGGAAAACCCAAGAAGGGAAAAACCACAATAAGGATTAGCTCACAATATAATTAATATCAATATCAAATATAATAGAGCTCACTACTGGAGGGCTCATTGCTCAAAGAAGAAAGGCTCATTGCCAAAAGAATAAAGGATCACTACCAAAATAGAAAGGAAGATAGAGAAGGAATGTTATATAGAGAAAATCATCTCAATGGAACAAATAATCCACCACAATGAAATCAACACCTTCGCAATATGATTGAAGAATTGTAGCCACCTTCTGCTCACTACATCCAGTAAACTAACACATGAGAGCTCACACCGCATTATTTAATTTTGTACTCTACAACTTTGTACTTCACATCATTTACATCTCACACATCTATCTTATCATCTCTCAACAACTCAACTCATACTTATATCATCTTCAACCTTGAAACCTTCTCCAAGGTCAGCTATGCACCTCAAACATGCAAATTCAAATTAGATCGGCACCAAAACACTTCCGTGGCGGATAGAAGTGAATGTGGATCACATCAAACCTTACTTGGGACCCAAATCAACAACACCACACAACAACACGCTTCTACAAACAATATTTATTCATCACATTTAGTGTAAACACCAGGTTGGTCATTACCCATGCAAACATCAATAAAATTTTAAGTACACACTTCCTCAAACCCAAGGACAAATTGTGAACTATAGACCACACTTGAACATGATCTAGAATATTCCTTAAATACCCTGAAATCCAACAAACTCCTTTGCAACAACTTCCACCTAAAGAATGTACACACCTAGAACACTCAAACTACTTTGTCATACATTGTAACTCAAAAAACCATCTTCCAAAGCACAAAACCTCAAACCCTCTTGACTGGGGTAAAATATTAACACCATCAACACACCTTCAAAATTGAAAGACTTGAAACATAACTGCAAAGAAACACCTGGAGCAGAAATATTTCTCCTAGACACCTCTACAATGCATAGTCACACACCAGTGAACACAACTTCTTCTATACAATGATCTAGCACATCAAATCTTGGATATAGCACCTCTGAACACCTCTAACCAACATATTTGAATTACACAAGCAAATATTCAACCTAGAAGAAATGTAGAGCAAAACCAAAACATAAATTTATAACTCAAAACACCATTGAAACACACCATTTCCTCTTTTTATCAAATTTTCTCAAAAGCACTTGGAAATCAAGCACCAGAGACACATTCTCATCATCTTCAATAATTCCCCATCCATAGATAAAAGCTTATCAAAACAACACTAGAGGTTGACACCAGTAGCTTTACTAATGACAACATAATGCAATTAATCAAAGCATCAATTGCTCACACTCTTCCAACAAACTCAATAGACATTAATGATAACACAAACTTGTTGACATCAATGACAACACTAGTTGCTCATACTTGCAACAATAAGTGCATGTAGTAGCAACATAGGTTGACACATTTTCCAACAAAAAGAATATCAAAAAGGAAAGCAAGACAACATCCCAAATAGAAAATCCAAAAAAAAGAATTCTATTTGACCTAACGACTCACACGATGTACTATAGTTACAAACTTGATGAAGGCTTCAATGCTCATATGATGTAATATAATTACAAAAGATGAAGGCCAATTGTAGCCGAGTGAGCATTGCATATCAATCAATATGAGCCTAGGCACTCTCTAATATGTATAGAGTTTTTCTCTTAGATTTAATTTATTTTTATACTGTGTTTATTTTTTATTTTTTATCTTTCAAAATAAATTATATCATTTAACAATGGGTCAAGTTTGTTTTAAACATTTTATATAATAATATTTATAATGGTTTAAATTTGTTAAATATTTTTTAAATATATTATTATAAAAATGAAATTAGTGTAGTTATTTCATTTTATATTTGTTTTTGTGTTCATCTTAGTAAGAATATTTTAATACAGTAATATGTTGACAAGTGATATATTCATATAGGTGATATTCTTGATGTTTTGTTCATGTGAGCATCACTTAGATGTAATAAATGTTAAGTGGATTATTCATGTTCATGAGAGATAGGTTTTGTAAATCACTATTCATGAAATATGTGTCAATAAGTTTGACTAAAAACTACATAGTTGAATCCTAATAAAACATCATAATGACATATACTCCTACATTTAAACTTGACCATTGATATGTTTGCTATTGACGTATTTATACCAACCTCCATATATTAGTCATTTACTCATCATTTATTTCATCCTTATATACAATTATTTCCATAAATTTACAGTGTGCCTCAAAATTATCATTTTGATCCAAAAAATCATTTATAAATAGCCTAAAATTGATTTAATTCAATCTCAAATTACACAAAAATTATCTTAAAAATCAAATTTTATGTTTCAAAATCCCTTTTGCAAACCATTATAACTTAACTTACCATGCACATCTTTATTTATTTAATATGATAAGTATCCCATTACATTTAAATTAAAAAAAATGTTATTATTATATTTCTTTTACTTCAAAACTATTTATCGATATTTTTAAAAATTATATAAGTTAAATTATTAAAAATAATTAAAAAAATAATTATCATTGAATGTATATGATTTTACTTCATATAATACATTAAATAATTATAATATAAAAATGTTCCATTAAACTAGAATATTTTTAAACATTATAATGATTAATATATTATTAAAATAATTTAAATAATAATTAACATTAATGTGATTATGTAAATATTTTATTAATATATTAAAATTAAGAAAATATGTTAAATATGTATATTTCCATTCAGGTATAATATAAACATGCAAATAACTAATTAACAAAACTAAAATACTATAATTAACAAAACTAAAATACTATAATTAACAAAACTTACATTTATTTTTATTCACATTAATAAAATTATATTAATTTTTTTCTAAACCTACAAAACTATAATTACAATACACTTGTTTTTAATGCATTTTTATCATTGATGACAATACAACTAAATCCAATCAAACTTCTTATTTTTTCTGAACTTAATTGTCATTACTCACATGCCAGAAACTAAATGTTTTGTAATGCCCTGAAGCAGGGTTGGACACAACCCTAATGTTGATAAAACAAGCTAATGTAGCTCCAAACAAGATTGGATTATTTACACCTATCAAACAAGAACTTAAATCCAAATAGCTTAAAGCCAAAGAAATTGGCAAAATAGGCATCATATTTGCCCATATGATTCCCCACCCAAATTTTGAAATCCCAAATACACTACTCGACAATTCAAATAACTAAAATTGTTTAGAACCCTCACCTAACACCCCAATTTTAAAATCACTGACGACCAAGAATTGTCTCTTACCCACACACCAGAATGTATGTTCACTTCCAATCCTTGTTTTTTCATCTCACCCAGTAGTCCAAATGTAAAACCAGAAGCAACTTGCCTACAAAACCCAATATAAAATCACTTGCAATCCACTACTTTTCCCATACCCTACATTCCAAAACCAAAATCTGATACAATCCAAAACCCCCAGGCAGGACACTATGTTGAAAAAGGAAGGATGAGGAAATGCAGATATACTCGATCTCACTCACTGAATCTGATACACTCTCAACAAATAATTACAACAATCAAATTGCACTGGTAAACTGAGGAAATTGAAGAGGCCAAGTTACACAGATTGCTTGCCCCCCTGCTCATCATCCCCCCAAACCAGTATCCCCCAAATTTGTACCTCATCAAGGACACTTGTAAATTTTCCACCCTTGTACATGAATCAACAGCTCAGATCACCTCTCCTTATGATCCAACGGCTACAAGGGAGTAGCTTCCAATTCTAGGATTGCTGGACAATGGAAATCAGATAGACATGTAACCTAATGGTCAAAAACACATAAACTATTCTGTTGGACGGAGCAAAAATTGACAAAAATCCAAATTTGAAAAGGAATTCCTGAACTAACTGGTATATGGGACGGTGTACATGTACCTTATACAAGAAACCTCTTTGAGATAAAACTGGGACAGGAGGTGAAACCAAGAAACAGAGACAACAAGATGTAAACAATATCCAGCGCTGGCAATTTTTGGGTTTTTAAGTCTTACAAATCTAGGACAAACACAAATGGACATCTCATTACAGCTTCGAAACAACATATTTTATTTTTATTTTAAATTTTTTTATATCTTTTTAAGAATAATATTTTTAGTGAAATTTGTAAAATGAAGTTCTAACATGTACTATTATAACCTTCATTTGTATAAATTGTTAAGTAAGTCTAGAAGAATCAAACCTGTCATCATCATCTGAATTTGTCGCAGCACCGATAGCATAGGTAGATTCTGCTGAGTAAGCAGCTGGAGCAGCAGTAGTATACCCAGTAGAGTAAGAAGCAAGGGTTGGAGAACCTAGGGCAGAACCTTAGGAACAGCTTGATTCTTGAATCTACTCCAAGAACTGAAAAATTAAATCACTGTTATTCTTAAATACATCAAACTCAATAGTTAAAATTAAATTTTAATTAAAAAATATAAAATAGTTTACTATTTTTAATATAGATAACGTGTAAAATTTGAGCTCTTTCTGTTTGTTTGTTTCTGAATTTGGAAGTGTGATCCTGTTTACATAAAACACACTGTTCATCATCAAAATTATTATTAACTGTCAACCCTAATATTTAAAATAAGAACTTCCCATATGATTCTCATCCTGCCACATGGCGCTTTCAAACTCCCTTTCCAAAGAATCCAGAGACCGCTTAGAAGTTTCAGCCCCAAACATCTTTCATTCAAAAAGCCATCAGCTCACTTAAAACAGCAATCCCTTTGAAAATACATGCACACAGAAACCTTGAACAAAACAACACGATCTTGCTCCCATTGTAGTTTTCTTGGCCGGGAAGATGGTCGCGGGTTCGAGACAGTGGACGGGTATAGTGCTGGTGTTACTGCTTTTCATGGCGGATTTGGAGGGTTCTGCCGGCGTTATGTGGGGAGAGGAAGATGCCGTGAAAATTTCTTCGCTTTATTCGAAGAAGACTTGTGATGGGCCGATCGGGGAGTGTTTTAGTGATGAAGAAATGTCCATGGATTCGGAAATTAACTGGGAGATATTGGCGGCGACGCGGTACATAAGCTATGATGCGCTGTTACCGGATAGAGTGCCATGCTCCAAGTTAGGTAAATCTTATTATAACTGTGGGGAGTCTGGAGAGGCAAATCCTTATGAGCCACCCTGCACTAAGGTTACTCGTTGTGCAAGGGATACTTACTGAGGGCTTTCATGCTGCATTTAATTGATCTTGTTTTCTATTTAAATTATATGGGGATTCTGTTTCCAGTTTTCATTTTTGGTGGGTGGTTAATTTATTTGCAGGATCTGTTGAAAGTTCCTCCTAAATATTTTTCATTATTTTTTTCTGTTTCTGGAACAATTTCGTGGTTGTATTTTATGGGAAAACATTCTTAAATTCTCTAAGAGATTGAAGGTATAAACACGACTTACCTAGTTTTGATTTTCTGATTCAGTTGGACAACCATTAAAGTCTTTTTGTTTTTGACATTTTTGGAGGGGATTCATCGTAAGAAATTACTTATAATGAATATTTTTTTACATCGATGTATTTATTGGAGATAATACAAATCTATTTGCAATCTGATTTGGAGATTCATTCAAATATGTTACAGTTATATGAATAATTTGATTTCTTTTGGTTTAGAATAGTTAAGGATTGAAGTGTATCTCTTCTAAAGTTGTTAAGAATACAATTCGTGGTCTCATAATTTTTTATTACATTTCAAAAGAATTTGAATTTTGGTGGATGGTAAAATGAAGAATATTTTAAAGTTTTTTAATTTTTTTTTTTTTAATAGAAAAATCAAAGTACACATGATCATCCTCACTAAATATACTCAATCAATATTACAACACTTTCATATAATTGTATATAGATAAAAAATGAAATAATTACCAAATTAAGAACTAATAATGGTGAATAGATTTTACATGGCTTCAAAATAGTTCTTCATTATTAGTTCTAGGAGTGAATACCCTAATTATTGCATTTATTTTCCATATATTTATTATAATTAGTTGATTAATTTAGGTTAAATTAGTGATTATTGATTGGATGTCTATGTATTGACCCTTGTAATGCTATTTATAATTTCTTGCATTTCATGGCCAAATTCCTTATATAGTAGGGTTTTTAGATGTGATATTTTTGTTGTCTCTTTTAGTATATATATGATTAGGGTTTGACCCTTCTTTGTTGATATATTTTCAATCCCCACCCACCTACCTTTGATTATGCACCATGGTTAGATCATTTACCACATGTCTCTATATAATTCTTTATTTCGGGATTCTCTTCATGCCTATATCATGGATCATGATTTGTTTTGACGCTTTATGACTCTTATCCTTTTTCCCTTACTAATATTTCCTTCTTTTAGGGCATAAATAAACTTGCATGTTATGTACATAAGATTGTTGAGCGATTGTCTTATTTTTTATTCTTTATGAACTGTATGCATGCCTTTCCATCTATCTTAGAGGATTTTATTATTTTTATCTTCCTAAATATCATGATGCCATATCTTGTGAGACAAATGATGGTGATACTTAGGACCTCACCTCCCAAGATAGACTTTGATATCTTCCTTCACATGATGATGATATATATACATAATAAACATATTCATTAAACATCTCATGATAGTTTTCTTTGTTCAATTATGAAGATTAACTTTTTTTTTTTTCCAAAAGAGGCAAATATTCACCATGAAAAAATTAGACCAACCAAGATTTTATAAAAAAAATAGTATTCTTTATTAAATTTGTCATGATAGAAATAACTAACAAAAGCTATCCCATAAAACCAAAATACTAAAATTGTCAAGTGGAGATGAAATGGTGTTGAAAGTGAAGTAGGCCTTTAAGGTGGGAAATTATAGAGTCCAAATTTTAGTAAGGAAATTGAAGGGTAATAACACACCTAACAATTTTTACATTAATAAGTGTAGCATAAATATTATTGTAATGGGTACTCACACACAAGTGTAGTTGTCACACACTTAGAATAACACAAACACTAGATATGTATGAAAGAGAAACAAAGGTGGCATATAAGTAGAGAGATGACATCATTATAATCGATGAAGAGTAGAATGCATCTCGATGCAACACTACCACATACACCAATACAAGACTCAACACAAGACTATAGGTAGGGATAGTTAAACAAGCCAAACTAAACCTTAAGGTCAAGATGGGGAGATACACTCAAGGTAGAAAGTAGCAGAAACATGTGCTCATATTTTGAATGGAGATTCCTACTCAAATGTTATGAAACTATGAAGATGATAAGAAATTCATTTTCCAATGAACCTAGTATTAGAGAAAGGAAATGCTAAGTCTATAGAATTATAGAAGCATAGAAAATCATCTTCAAATGGTAACATGTTTGTGCTAGGTCTGTTTATGGAAAGCTAAAAAATTCTTACAACTCCTACAATTCCCCCAAGGAGGTTGTGGAGATATCCAAAGGGTTGGATGGGAGACAAGGTATGAATCTTCATAGCAAGGCAACGTCAAGGTTGGTTATGTAGCATCAAATAAGGGAAATTAGATCATTACAAAGTAGAAAAATAATACTAAATGGAGATCAAGTTGTCCTAATATAGAGACACTACCAATTTTGATCTTGGGTAAGGGGGTTCTCTAGAAGGAGGAGAACCTTGACATATGTGGCTTAATTTGTAAGTCATATTGGCCTAGTTTAGCATTATTTTGTGATAATATTTCCAAAGCATGGAGTATACATGTACAAGAAATGATAGAGATTTTTCCCTATGCACATACAAAAAATGAGAGATTTTTTCCTATGCACAAGGATTTTTTGTAGTATTTGGATTCAAAGAAGATAGATCATTCATTATTGTAAAAATGACTTAAAGTCAAGATAAGCATGTATTTCTAATAAAACCCTAATTTACTAAATTTAATCCCATGACAAAGCCTTTCATATTAAATGTTAGTTTAGATGCAACTTTCAAATATTCCTTTTAGTATTAGGTAGATGCATGTTTTCAAGGTATGGAGAATATGTTATACATGTTTATGATGCATTAGATCTTGAAAATAATAGTTTAGCGATATCCACCTCTTAGTTTAAGCCCAAGGAAATGAGGAACATAAAGGGGGATAAAAGTGGCCACTTTTTTCTAAAATTATTTATCAAAAAATTATAGAACAATTATGTTAGAATCTCTCAAGGACTCAAGCTCCTAGGATCATCTGCAAAACCAAGAGATTAAAAAGAAAGAGACTAAAAATGTAAATATATTAGATCAAATGTGATTAATGAACATGTCTATGCAATACCAAAATATGCATATGAGACCTTGCTTATATGGGAAAAGTTAAGAGGTGGCACACACTAGGATAATGACAAGTGTCTTAATCTTATGTCATGTGACAACTAGGGGATAAGATCACATATCTACAAGAAGTTTTTAGAAAGATTCTAAACTCACTAAGTAAACTTAACATGTGAGCATGTGTGAAAAGGACCTAATAGGTAAACTAGTTAGGTAATGGACCCTCGTTCACACTAAAAAATTCAAGATGCCCACATTTAAATTTTGAAGATACAATAAAAAAAGAATTGTAGTATTCTCATTATAATTTTTAAACTACTAAGCTTTTATTAAAAAATGTTAGCATTAAGACTTGATCAAATGCTAAGTGCATGCAATTATTATTATTTTTTTTTTCTCAATTAAATATAAAATAGTATTTAATGTGCACCCCTAATTTCATGCTACATGAAATACTTTTCAAACCCATCAATATAGCTAAGAGCTACTACTATAATTTTTTAATAATTTTTAAAGTGGATGTATCCTAAAAAATGAACATTGAGTGTGTACATTAAATTTTGCAAAAATAATAAAAAAATACTAAAAAAATTAATGTATAAAATGACATATAGAATTTTATGCTATTTTTTAAAATAGATAAATAAATCAAAATTTATGAAGAAATAGTAATACATATGTATTTGGAGAATATGAAGACATTGTTAAAAAAATTACCTTAATTTATTTCAAATATTAAAAAAATACATTGATAGAAAACTAAGAAGTAGCTCATTATTTGCTGGTGGTTTCATGAAATTTCTTTATAAAACATGTAGAGATAAATAAATGAAGTTTGAATTCACTATTTTATGATGAAACATGAATTTAGGAGCCAAAAGGGAGGTCTCATCCTTAGGCTTGCAAATCTTGGGAATCGAGGTGTCTCAACCTTAGCAATTCCTAATTTATTTATTCTTATTTTATATTTTCTCATGGATATTATCATTTATATTATTAAACATTTGTACTACATCAAAAGGGGTGTGAGATTTTGAATTGACATTCTTTCCACATGATGGTGCCTTGAAAATTGTTATTAGTTGTCAAAAAATGCCCATTTATTAGTCTAACATGGAAACTCTATTTTTAAGGATGTTATGATGGGTTCTATGACAACTATAAGGGCTAAAAGTATGGGATATAATTTTGGACGTGAAAATTAGTCATGGCATGCAAAAGAGAATCTTTGCATAAGTTATTGATGGTATATGCCATGTGGAAGAGTATCTCCTATTTTATAGGGATTGTTATGAAAAATTTATAGAGGGTGTAAAGTCATATAAGAGGCCATGTTTAGCATGTAAGGTTCATATGAATTTTTATCATGGAATTTCAGAACCTTGTTTCGACCTATGGTAATGTTTTATGGTGGTACTTTGAGCCCCCATGAGCCTATATATTTCAAGCGATTGAGATTGAGACCTTATGAAATGTTTTACAGGTACATAGTACGTTGTTGGATTAGATGCAAGATTAAGGAATTTCTATTTATTGTAATCTCTTTGAAGAATAATATAGATTTTCCCTCTTTTCTTGTTGGATTTTTTTTACTCGAAAGGATTTTTCCACATAAATCCATGTGTAATGTGTATGGATTTTGAGTTTTGTGATTTCTTTACAATTTAAATCATTTTTCCAATAATTTCTAAAATTTAATATTTCATATTTACATGTTATATCATATTTTTATATTGTAGTGGTTGCCTTCATTTCTAACAGCAAACCCAAGTTTGATTTTAAAAAACTAAATTATGGCATAAGAAAAGTATATCACTATAAATTTACAATGTGCATTATATTTTACATTATTGTAAAGCTTAATGACACATGTTATATAACATATACACATTATATCTTTGATTATATCCAAGGAATACAAGTACATATTATAGATCACACATCTTTAATAAAGTACATATACACTTTGCCTAAAATTTCTGTTTTGGCCACCTTTTTTTCCCTCATCTTGGTGCAGTAACCTATCTATAATAATTTAGGTGGAGATTAATGTAGCTAAAGGAATATTGGCTAAGATATATGGTTACAATGGGAGAAAGAATATGGAAACAACTTATGGATTCTAAAAATAGTCTTCTATTACAAAAATACTTTTAGGTTGGGCACATAGAATCAATGTGTGTAATAGGGAAAGTATGAAATCCAAAGCTACAACATGCTGGAAAGTACCAACTTAGTCACATTTATTGGTTAAGATACTAGTAACAAAGGTGAATGTTAATTTTGGTATATTTTTTGTATCTTCTTCAAAATGTGTTCTAACCATGGCATATCAAGTGCCTCTAGCAAAATTTGGGCCTGTTGAAAATCTAGAATATTGAGAGGGGATGGTGAATCAGTATTCCATAAAACCATTCACATAAAATCCATCTAACCATTATCACAGTTCTGAATGAATCAACAAGAGAGAACATAAAAAAAAATCAATGAAACCATACACATGAACACTAGGATTTTTATGTGGAAAACCCAAAAAGGAAAAAACCACGGTGAGGGTTAACTCACAATATATTATATTCATATACAAAATATTATAGGGCTCACTTATAGGATTCACTGTCCTTAAAAGGCTCACAACTTGAATACAAAAGATGGCTGATCACCAAGATAGAAAGATAGTGGCTCATTGCCAAGAGATTGAACTAATAGGATACACCTTCAATGTGTAGGGTTTAGTTCCAATGAAGCTCATAATATGAAGTACTACCTCACACAACAGACGCTTAACAAATATGCTATGATCCACAACTAATAAAACATTTAGGCTTGGGCCTTTCATTTACACTTCACTCTTCACACCTCTTTCCACTTTCCACACTTTCTCGCTTATCTCATTCCTCAAAACATCTTATATATATACAAGTATATCTTAATCATCAATTAGGTCATCCTAATTAGATGAAAACAAAATAATCAAAACTCTCTTTATTAGCACTATAAACATTTTATCCATGTAGTGCATTGTACCAAGTCGACTAACATCCATAAAACATAACTAGTCTTCATAATGTATTGCATACACTAAGTCAACCAAGACTAGAACACAATTATCCAAACCAACAAATAATCCTCAAAGCAAACACCTTCCAGATTTGAGAACACATTAATTTCCCATCATACCACCAATATAGAGACTATAAAAAAACCAACAACTTTAGAATATTCACCTTAATAAAATATGGAGTCCCCCACATAGTATGTCAAGCAAAGAACAATAGTAGAATATAGAGTTGAACTCGGTCAGAGATAACTTTCTGCTCACAACCAAAAATGTCTGAAGATATAGGATATAGCTATTTGAATGAGTCATGATAACATGGTTAATAGATTAGAGTCATATCAAATCTTGCAGTGAATTTCATACTCAAGTACCAACATATTGATCCATCATAAAAGGACATTATCAATAGAGAACAACTTCTAGAAAAACATGTAGACTTCTCATATATTTATCATCATGTTGGCATCAATGATAACATAGGAACAACCAACACAAACCATTCATACTTCATGCTCATGTTGAAAGGCTCCATAATCCCAACAATCTCCCCCTTTGGCATTGATGGCAACATGCATGACAAAAACATTTTCCAATATATTGCAACTGAATACTCTAAATACTCCCCCTATCAAAATTGTTCTTCAAAAAAATGTTTTTCCTTTGTTAACCTATGTATCTTCATCTCTCTATCTCTATATTTCTCCCCCTTTGACATCAATCACAAAGGATGGGGTCTCGTATATCTATATATATCAAAATGTAGCTAAAAATATATGAACAAAAAGTTGAATTAACCTAAAGAAGAACCTATGAGACTCTCTAGGATGACCTTTCATGATGCATTGAACTTATAAGAGTCTTGTGTAATAGCTCAAGTTTAGTTAAGGACTCTATACCATCTGCTAGAGTATTGGGATTAAGATTAATCTCTGATAATTCACCAATACAACCAAGAGCACTTGAAATAAAAGTGTGCCCAAGTTTAATCATGTCTCTGAGTACCACAAAATTCTTGATAAATTCTATCCTATGATTCTATAGATAAAAGAATTTGTCCTGAAGCTACACAATGTAGGACCACCTCTGATTATCTCTATCCTTTGCTAACTTGTATGCTTCTGCCCGAGTGCTTATCTCATCTCTTATGTTCAGTGTACTGCCTAACCAATCTAGGAAAAAAGAAAGTTCCTGTGCCTCTTCTTCACAACCTTGTACACTCTCCAATTCGTTCATCACTTGACTGTGTGCATTTGCACATTTTTCTTTGATATATTCCAAGTTTCCTTCATTAGACCTAATTTCAGTAGGTACTTCAAGTCCAGAGATGTAGACCTTCAAAGAATTAATCATGCCTATGAGATTCTCCACAACAGAAATAGATGAATCAAAATTAGCACCGGGAATAACTTTCTGCAAGTTTTCCAAAGCTTTCTAAATATTTATTCTTTCATGCTCATGTTCAAACTCACTTCCTTCTACAACTTCTTACTTAAGAATACTCTTTCTTTTCTTCACTGTTTTGGTTGCACTACATTGAGATTCTTAGAGGTTTCCAAAATAATTTTAGCATAATTATCAACTTTGGCCTTTGACACTTCATAATCTAATTCAGATATCCATACCAACCTTGAATCAACTACTTATGTGTGACAAAAATTTGTAGACACAAGAAGATTGATGCTTTTGGAGTACCTTTCAACAACACTTACTAGAATCCTAAACCTTATGTTCATCCTCATCTGAAATGTTCCAAAGAATGCAATAAGGGTAGTCTCTTGTGCATTAGAACCACCAAGATTTATCATGAAGTTCTTGATTTGATGGTACCTTCTACATTGAGATTCTTAGAGGTTTCCAAAATAATTTTAGCATAATTATCAACTGTATTGGAGGTACCTTCTACATTGAGATTCTTAGAGGTTTCCAAAATAATTTTAGCATAATTATCAACTTTGGCCTTTGACACTTCATAATCTAATTCGGATATCCATACCAACCTTGAATCTACTACTTATGTGTGACAAAAATTTGTAGACACAAGAAGATTGATGCTTCTAGAGTACCTTTCAACAACACTTACTAGAATCCTAAACCTTATGTTCATCCTCATCTGAAATGTGCCAAAGAATGCAATAAGGGTAGTCTCTTGTGCATCAGAACCACCAATATTTATCACGAAGTTCTTGATTTGATGAGCAATAGGCTCTATATTTGACCATTCTATCCTTCCTATTACCGGTAATTCTCTCAAAAAGTAAAAGAGAAGATAGACAACAAGATTGCCATACTAGAATGTATTCTTTTTACTCTTGCTGATTTCCTTTAAATTCTTCAAAATATGTATATGAAGTAATTCACATAAGTCATAATACATACATCTTTTAACCATATCAATAGCAGTATGTACAATAGTAGTAGAAATTATGAGGTCATTTTTAGGGATACAAACGTTGTGACCGATGACCATAGCAACATACCTTATTACTAGATCAACAATTGATCTCAAATCAATCTCTTTCCCTTCAAGATTCACACCGGTAACCTCAATTATCTCTTGCTCATCCATAGCCTTCCATTTGGGAATTGATATGAAGGAACACAAACTAGTTACATCTTTGATAGCTTCTTTGGTAATCAAATGTGCCTCATCAATCCACAAAGATTCATCATGAATTCTGCTTAAGACTATTTGAATATACTTCTTTTCAAATTCAAACAAAGAGAATTTCCTCCAAACATCCAAATTTTTCTCAACTAACACTTTGTAGGCATCATGGATCTCTTCCAATTCACTTTCCCATAGCATGCTCAACTAAATTGACGACATTTATTCTATCTTACTGTAAACAAATGCATAGTTATCCATTGTGGGAAACACTCTTAGAGGGATGTGAGAGAATGCACCAATAGAATCTTCCAACAAATATTTCAAATATCTTCTCAAATTAACTTGCTCTTTATCCGCACTATTCATAACCTTTGAATTATCCATAGCAATAAAAGTGAAAGATTGTGTAAATAGGAATACCTCTATAAATTCCAACAACAAAATGTATAGGTATCCTACTTTTGGAGCTCACTTCGAATCCACTTTTTCTTTTCTTCAAACCTTGAAACTCTGAATTGCTCTCTAAGCTTCCTTTGCACGCTTCTCCAAAAATACATAAGCCTCTTGAATTATCTAAATTTATTCCTTCCATTCTGAATGATTTTGCAATAAATGAATCAAATTGTAGGTAGATTACCTCAAAAATTGTGTATGCCTCCATTCTTTCAAATTTTGTAGACTTTATCCTTCACACATGTGATTGAGAAAAAATCCTTAATTTCCTTATCACGTTAAATATACTTCTATCATGATGTGACACAAGTATTGATGAGGGGGTTCATTAGATTTTTTGATAATTGCTCCCCCTTAGTGACTAATTTACTTAGAAATTGATGGGAGTATCTACACTGGAGGTCGACACAGATAAGATTGATGATTCAACTTGCTTTCATTCCTTTCTCCAAATCCTTTTCATTTCCTTTCTTGCTTCTTCCGGATCAATGATTTGATCATGCTTCTTCGTTGGATAATTATTTTTTCTTCTTCTACAGTTATTAATAGGATGTTCTGGATTGTTGCACTTATAACAAACAACATTCTTCTTTCCATTCTCTTTTTTATTCAACTTATCTTCACACAAACTAACTTTATATCCATTCTTCTTGTACTTAAGACATTTTTTGGAGAATGATAAAGAATCATTCATTTTACTTTTGCATCCCTTTGCCTTATGACCAAATTTCTTGCAAGAATATCATACAAATACCTTTTAGCATCATGTCATTTGAAAGGAGTTCTTCCAGAATTATTTCTTAGATCCTTGATTTTTCCATCTTTGCATTGAGTCTTCTTATCAGTAGATTGCTTCACTTCAGAACTTTGACCTTCCTCAAACCCTAAACCACTCTTATCCATTTCCGATCTCTGAGAAGTAATCAATTCATCAAGCATTGTTGAGCTTATCTTAAATTTGTCTTAAAAATTTCTTTCCTTTTCCAGATCAGATCTCAAGATTTTTGCTTCTTCCTCAAGCTTTATGCATTCATCCATCTTCCTTTGAATTTCAATTTCTTGGCATTCTTCAATTCTTTTCTTTTCATCCAATTGTTACAGCAAGCTGGAGACAATTTCATTTGCCTTGACCAATAGATCACATGCTTCAACAGTTTTACTTCGTAGCTTTTCAATTTACTCAGTTGCTTTCATCAACTTGTCCTTTAAATCTTCTATATCTTCTTAATATCCAACAGAGACCACTTTCAGAGGAAAAAATTTCTTATACTCAAATTTCAAGACCTTCCTCAAGTTGCTAGGCTTCTTTTGAGGAACCAAGCTCTGATACCAATTGTTGAACATCTAGAATAATGATAGGGGAGGTGAATTGGTATTCCATAAAACCATTCACATAAAATCCATCTAACCATTATCACAATTTTGATTGAATCAACAAGAGAGAACATAGAAACCAATCAATGCAACCATACACATGAACACTAGGATTTTTACATGGAAAACCCAAAAAGGGGAAAACCACGATGAGGGTTAACTCATAATATATTATATCTTGATACAAAATATTACAAGGCTCACAACTAGGACTCACTATCCTTAAAAGGCTCACAACCTGAATACAAAAGATGACTGACCACCAAGATACAAAGATAGTGGTTCACTGCCAAGAGATTGAATTGATAGGATACACCTTCAATGTGTAGTGTTCAGTTCCAATGAAGCTTAGAATATGAAGTACTACCTCACACAGTAGTTTCTCAACAAATCTACTTTGATCCACAAATGATAAAAAATTTAGGCTCAAACCTTTCACTTACACTTCACACTTCACACTTCACACCTCTTTCCACTTTCCACACTTTCTCACTTATCTCATTCCTCAAAACATCTTTTATAAACAAGTATATTTGAATCATCAATTAGGTTAGCCTAATTAGATAAAATAATAATAATTAAAACTCTCTTTGTCGGCGCCATAAACATTTTATCCATGTAGTGCATTATACCAAGTCAGCTAACATCCATAAAACATAACTAGTCTTCATAATGTATTGCATATGCTGTTAGCCAAGACTAGAACACAATTCTCCAAACCAACAAATAATCCTCAAAGAAAACACCTTCCAGATCTGAGAACACATTAATTTCCCATCATACCACCAACATAGAGATTATCAACAAAACCACAACATAAGAATATTCACCTTAATAAAATGTGGAGTCTCCCACACAATATGTCGAGCAAGGAACAACAGTAGAATACAAAGTTGAACTCTGTTAGAGATAACTTTCTGCTCACAACCAAAAACATCTCAAGATCCAGGATATAGCTATTTGAATGATTCATGATAACATGGTTTAGAGATTAGAGTCATATCAGATCTTCCAATGAATTTTGGACTCAAATACCAACATATTGATCCATCACAAAAGTGCATTACCGATAGAGAACAACTTCTGATAAACCAAGTAGACTTCTCATATAGTTATCACCATGTTGACATCAATGACAACATAGGTAAAACCAACACAAACCATCCATACTTCATACTCATGTTGCAAGGATCCATAATCCCAACATGGCCCACAAACCCCTCTTCTCAATAATTTGTGGATGTTGTTCGTACCACCTCCCAAAAGGAAAATGTGGAAGTAGGTAAGTTATAGAACTCAAAAAATGGTAAAGAGATATATAGATTGGAGAGGCCAAGGAAGAAAAATATTCAATCCTTTTTTCAACTACACAAAAAGAAAGAATGAGAAAAATGTGTGTTGTATAGAAAAACCCCCTCTCTACATAAAATTGAAAATATGGTTTGGAAATATTTATTGACACCAACAAAAGAATAGGGTATAGAATATTATGTTCCTAGTTCTAGTATTGATTCCATTAATTAATTCCTATCTCATTTTATTAATAATGTGAAGAAAGAGGAGGAAAAACACTAGAAGGAAGTTCAAAATTAAAATAAATTGATTAAACTAAGAAATATTGGTCATATTATTCTTTTCTATCATAACAAAAAAGAAAAAAAATATTAGAAGCTTTCTATGAAATGTGTTTTTAATTCATGCTATTTGTATGTTTTTCTCTTTCTTTGATAGGTAAGAACCCCTTAAATTTATTTATACCTTTATCTTAAAAAAAAAGATATATGGGAGATAGGGTCTCACCCTATAAGTTAAGTGCATAGGAAATCATGCATACCACCATTCTCAAGTAGAAAGGATTGGTAAATAAGATTAAATAATTTATGAACCAAGTTATAAACAAAAAATAAAAATGAATTAAGTAGATTCAATAAAAAATTAGCATACCCCTTCTTATCCTCTCTAGATTTACTCATTTTGAGGCTAGATTGATAAAATATATGTATTGGTGTAGTCATAGATGGAGGGTCCAGAAAGGACTATCCAACTGTGCAACATTGAGTTCAACATAACATAAATAACACAAGAAATGCTCAACAAAAATGAACTATCATTGATTCAATAACTTGCAGTCTTACATGCATCATATGCCATATATGCGGAATGACTAGGGCTCACAGGCCTATCACAAGGGCATTACAAGATATTACTATTGGAACAAGGCCTTATTACAGTCCAACAACCTAGATGGCTTGAATTATTCTTCTTTTCTTTCCACTAACTACCTCATTACTCTTCAATGGATTACAAAGGATCTTAAATATGAATCTCTTGCTTCAATTATGGTATATGTCGAGATCAAGGGCTTACAACCCCAATGCAAGATCAAATGTGTAGGTCGACCTAAGAACATGAAATATTACCCATTAGGAAATGGAATGCATTAATGATCTCCAAGAGAGTTCCCATGGACCTAAAATGCCTTGAATGTTGTTTCATTAAGCTCCACACATTCCGAAAATGGTTTGCATATCCATCCTAGACCAAATAGGTGTGGGAGTTAATGGCGACTCCCTACACCCCCAAGAGCAGTTTCTAGACCAAAATATCTTCCACAAGAGATAAAATGAAAAAAATACTTGATTTAACAATGCAAGTTGGATATGATTGAATATTGGTTGAATATACAAATGTACATGAGATGCTTGCTTATGAAGGAAAGGTAGAGAGATAGAATTAGGCAAGATCATGACAAGTATCTTAATCCTATAACATGTGACAACTGAAAACCTAACTACTTAGGAATCAAGCATTACAAGATAGATAAGATAAGTTCTAGAAAATCTAACTAATACTTCTAGAAGGAATCTTATATCCTAAGTAAACTTAACATGTGAATATGTCCCCTAATTACATAGTGAGTGAATTAGCTAGGTAGAAGAAATTTATTCACACCAAAAATAAGCCCTAAATTCTTAGATAAAGAATTGACCATGAACCTCTGAGAGTGGTAACTTTCTGCAAATAAATGCAAATCACCTGAAATCTGGATATGTTGAAGGTGGCCTCAGGTAGAATCTATATACTACTTCGTGAGCTAGGAAATGACAATATGGTAAAATATGAAAGAAATTTTTGCGACAACTACAGATTGAACTATATGAAAAAAATTTGTTTGGTTGATATAGGATTACTTTACAACTAGGGATGCTCCTACATTAAACGCTCGAGGTTGGAATAAAAGTGATTCCCTCACTTTCCAAGGGCTAAAGGAAAACTAAAGTGGTCCACCTCAGCCTAAGAAATCCATGATGAATCCTCCACTAGTCTACCTTTCCACTTCACCAAATATTCCTTGTACTGCTTGTTCCTAGTGTTCCTTCCACTTTTGATGTCCAAGATTTGCTCAATCTGCTCCAATGGTTGATGTGGTAACTTATCCTCCAAGTTAACTTCTTTGTTACTCTCACTTGATTGTCCTTCACGGTACTCATAGATGTCTACAATATTAAAATAAGGTTATATACTAAGTGTATTTGGTAACTCCACTTCATATACATCTCCTAAATTAAACTTCCTGAGAATCTTGCATGGTCCAAAATTCTTCATCTTCATCTTATTGTATGTTCCTACTAGAAACCTTTCCTTCCTGAGGTGTACCATAACTTCATCCCAAATATTAAATTCCTTGTGTCTCCTTTTTTCATCTTTCTACTCCTTGTACTTATTGTTCATGTTCTCCAAGTGTTTTCAGACCTGTCTATGCAATGTTTCCATGAATCCTGTAAATTATTCTACTTCTACACTCCTCCTATCTTCCATACTAATTTCTCTAAGATTTGTAACTCCTTTGGGATGTATCCCTACCATGATCTCAAATGGTGTCTTCTTGGTACTCCAGTTTATTGAGTTATTATATGCAAACTCTTCTTATGGTAGAACTATGTCCCAGTTTCCTATCTTGTCTCCAACAAAACATCTTAATAAGTTACCCAAACTCATGTTTACTAACTATGTTTTTCCATCTGTTTGTGGGTGATATGCTGAACTAAATTTTAGGTTTTTCTTCATCTTCTTCCACAATATCCTCCAAAATTATCCAATGAACTTGGTGTCCCTATCTAAAACTATGCTCTATGATAGTCCATGCAATCTCACAATCTCCTTAAAAAATGGGTCAGCAACATGCACATCATCATTAGTCTTCTTGCAAGGAATGAAATGTGCCATCTTAGAAAATACGTCCACTACCACCATTATAGAGTCATATCCTCTTTGTGTTCTTGGTAATACCAATATGAAATTCATGATTATATCTTCCCAAGGTCTCTTTGGTATTGTCAAAGGTTTTTACAATCCAATATTCTAACTACTCCCTTTTGCTACTTGACAAATTCTACAATTTTGAACATACTTCCTGACATCCTTATATAGTTACAACTAAAAATAGTGTTCATTCACCAAAGCTATTATCTTATATATCCCAAAATGTCCTACTATTCCTCCATTATGTTTCTCCTTAATCAAATTCTTCCTCATTGAAATCCTTGGAATACATAACTAATTTACCTTGACCAACATATCTTCTTGGATGAAATAATCCAACCATTGACTCTTATCTATTACTATTGGTTCCTTACATGCCTTCCATGCTTCAACAAAATCTAGATCATCCTCATACATGTGTTCTAGTTCTTCAAAACCCAATACTTCTATCTTCATTTTTGTCAAAAAATTATTTCTCCTAATCAATGCATCTGCAACTTTATTTGACTTACCACACCTATGCTTCAACACAAATGTATAACTCTGCAAGAACTCAACCCATCTCATATGTATCTGATTCAACTCACCCTAACTGTTCAAATACTATAAGGATTGATGATCGATGTACAACAAACACTCCTTAGGCAACAAATAATGTCTCCACTTCTTCAAGGCTTGAATTATGGTATAGAACTCCTGATCATAAACCAAATGTCTCCTTCCGGAATCATTCAACTTCTCATTGAAATAATTTATTGGTCTCCCTTCTGGACTCAATACTGCTCTTATTTCATTTCCATTGGCATCACAATCAACTTGAAATACTTTGTCAAAATCAAGTAATGCTAACATTGGTTGCTATGTCACCTTTTGCTTCACCAATTCAAATTTTTTTGGTGCTTTGAATGTCCACTTAAAATGTTTCCTATCTCCTCTCATTGTTTATGTCATGGGTATGCAAATGTTGCTAAATCTCCTGATGAATTTCTGGTAGAAACTTGCTAGTCCATGGAATGATCTTACCTCCCCAATGTCCATTGGTGTAGGCCACTCAATAGTTGCTCTAAACTTGTTAGGGTCCATCTTCAATCCTTCAACATAAATGACAAAATGCAAGTACACCAACTTTATCTTCATAAAGCAACACTTCTTGATGTTTATCTAAAAATTCTCCTCACTTAGCCTTTGTAATACTTGTTTGATGTGCCACAAATGTTCTTATTTGGTATTACTAAAAATTATAATATCATCCAAATAAACAATAACAAACTTACCCAAGGATTGCTTCAATACCTCGTTCATCAACCTCATGAAAGTGCTAGGTGCATTGGTCAATCCAAAAGGCATAAATAACCACTTATACAACCTTTCATTAGTCTTAAGTGTGGTCTTCCACTCATCTCCTTCTTTGATTCTTATTTGATGATATCCACTCTTTAGGTCAATCTTTGTGAAATACTTTGCTCTAGTTCAACAGTCCATAATGTCATCCATCCTTGGAAATGTGAATCTATACTTGATTGTGATCCTATTGATTTCTCTTGAGTCTATACACATCCTCCATTCTCCATCTTTCTTTGGTGCTAGTATAAAAGGTACAACACATGGGCTTAATCTCTCTCTGATTAATACCTTCTTCAATAATTCTTGTATTTATCGGTTTAGGTCCACATTTTTTGTAGATGCCATCCTATGTGCCACTTTGTTAGGAAAAATTTCTCCTAGTATTAGATCTATATGATAAAAATGCTCCAGAGTGATGGTAATCCATCCTATACATTCTCTAATATGATATCCTAATATTCTTTCAATATCTTTGCTACTTTTGTTTGTGGTGAATCTTCATCCTTTGTGTTAGAATTCTCTATCTCTTGATTACTACACTTCTTTGTAATCAATACAAAATACATTCTTGTGCCTCAATCCTTTTATAAAATTCCTTCCATCTACTTGTAGAGAAGGGGGATTCGTGGCTCATGAGTTCTCTTCATTCAGAGAGCCTCACGAAGCAAACTGCCCTAAACTACCTCAAGGAACAAATGTGAGGGTTCTAGAATCAAAAAGAGCATGTCACTAAGATTTTATTGATAGATTGATGGGCTCTTAGCCAAAGGATGATAGTGAAATTATAGGGAAAAAATGCGATGCGCTGACATCTCTTTAGCACATTGGCATCTGTATGGACCAGAAAGTGAGTTTATCATAGAAAATGATAAACTGGCCACTTCTACTCTAATTGATAAGAAATCTTGGAACATGAGAAAGCAACAAAATATAACAGAACTAAAATAGAGTGAAGTAGAAATGACAAAGACAAGGAGAAGAAAGAAAGCACTTACAACCACCCAAGTAATGAAGCCTCCAACTAGTAGATATCTTCAATACCTGCATGCATATGGAGAGAATGTTGGGGTTGTATAGGGGTTTTCTCAATCAAACCCCCATTTTGGTGTTCCCGCCTCCATAGATAGCCAAATAGATAGAGAGAAATGAACAAAGGAGTGATAAAAGCAATCCTCACTCGAGGAGGAGGACCCATATCACAAAATATAGGTGATAAAAGCAATCCACGCTCAAGAAGGATAACCTGTATCACAAAATGTAGATGCAATAGATGGGGATGTGTGAAATACCAAGATTCTCCCAAGCATGAAGTGAGGGAGATATCAGCTACAAAGCTTAAACAAGCCAAAGAGGGAAAGCAAGATAGTTGCAAGAGCCAAGAGTGTTGCAAAGGGTGCTATGAGAGCTTGAGAATGCTATGGAAATTTGTTGTAACAAACAAGAGTTGTGCAAGCAAGAGAAAGATGGGAGAATACTTGGGAGAGAAGCAAAGAAGGAGAAGAAGAAGTTGGAATGAAGCTAGAAGCCGAAGAAGTTAGAAGACCAAATGGATTGAAAAGATGACTATTAAAGAGGGAAAATAAGCTTCTTGAGCCGTTACAAGGTGTCCCTAGCTGTTACCACCGGCAAAGGTAAGTGACAAGTGGAAAACATGCACAAAAATAGTCATTTAAACATTGAAACAAGGTGCTAGTGCGGCATGTGGGCATCCACATGGAATGCTTGTGTCCAAAATAATCACATTAAAAAATGAAAAGAACAAGAAAATCACAAAGTTCGATGTGAAGTTGACACATGAAGGGAGTTGTTGAGAAGGGGTCCCGAGCATCTTGAGAGGGGAAAAAGGATGATGTAGGGGCTAGAATGAGCCTACACAAGTTCTAGGGGAGTGGACACTAAAGCAGATGCAAGAATGTATGTGAAATTGCAAGGGGTCCAATTTTACACCATTACATTTTTCCCCCACTTTAGCAGGCATATGAATCTACACTAATATGCACAATAAAGGAAATCTACTAAAAGTGAATAGCATCATGATTCCAAAAGGATACTGTAGAGGAAGTAGATAACTCTTCAAACCAAGGAAGCATGCCCCTAGGCTAAATACCTACAAAACAAATGCATTAGATGAGAAAGACCTGCACAAGACAACAATGTTAGAACATGAAAATCTGCTACATTATAGGGTTAAAACATTTAAAACCACAAACAAGCACACACAAAAAACTAAAGGATTTGAGTTAGCAAAGTGAAAGAGACCTCGATGTAAAAGGTTATCTCAATACTATACGCCATCCCCAAATTAAAAAATAATAACATAAAATAATTCTAAAATGAAGAGAAGAATGCACCCAAAAGTCAGGGAAACAACCAATGTTGAAGAAAGAAAGAGCATATACTTAGGATGAAGAAGATGTGGATCTTCAATCTGGTATACAAAATTGAGAAGAGAAGAGATAAGAGAATTTAGAAGAGAGATGGAGAAGCTAGAAAGGAATGGAAATTCCAATAAAGATGGCTCCACAGGTACTCCATCCTGAGGAGGTTCAAACAAAAGGACTTAGTAGCTCCATAGAACTATGAAGTTGCACAAAGTACACAAAAGGCTCTTAGACTAACAATGGGAAAATATTGTAGGATGAAAGCATCTCACAGGCCCGTAGACCTGCAAAAAGGAAACCCCCAAGTTCTCTCTCATGAAGGAAGCCTAGTGAAATAAGCGCCTTACAGGTCTGCAGACTTGCAAGAAGGAAATGCCCAAGTTCTCTCTCATGAAGGAAGCCCAATGAAAGGGGACTTTGTAGAGTTAGACTAGAAAGCGTCTTGATAGGTGCACCTTTAAAGCAACATGTTAATATGTAGATAAAACATGTTGGAAGAAAAAATTCCACGCAAGCAAGCAAGCATATAGTCACATAGACAGCCTATAATTTGAAATCTTTCAAAGAGGTCCATTGGGAACCCTTCAAAAGAAAAGGGTTCCACTTAAGGGATGCACTATTTGAAAAGTGAGGTCTACTCAGGCTACCCTCAAGCTAGATGCAAAGATATACGACAAGCCTAGTTGGGTTGCCCCCAAGCTAGACACCATATAATTCATTTGAGATAAAAGCTTTCAAAGGGGGTCCTTGGAGAACCATTCAAAAGAAAAAGGGGTCCCCTCAAGGGACACTTCATTTGAAAGAAATAGAGAAGAGAGGAGGTCATTAAGAAGGACACACATCTCCAAATTGAGTTATCACTGCCCTCAACATATAGGGGAGGATAACTATGCAAGATACTTATAACATATAGGATAGAGGTAGACCTCGATATCACTTGTCATTTGAAGAAGAGGTAGGTGCATCATCAAATAAATGAGTGATTGTACTAGAATCATGAATTTTTTTTATTTTATCCTTCAAGGCCTTGCATTCACTAGTGGAATGACCAAGCACTCGATGGTATGCACATAAATAATGTTTTTCTCTATCATGCTCATGGAATTTCTTACATGTAGGAGAAGGAAGAGTAATCAAGTGAGATTTTAGAAGCCTCAACAAAATATTCTCTTGCTTGGATAAAGACTAAGGAGCAGGAAGAAAACCTTTCTCTTGTGGAGAAAAGCTTGATTGCTCACAAGAAGGAACAAAGACATTAGATAATGGAGGATATTCATAGAGAGCATTATTCCAACAATGGGAATCACACTTTTCTATGGGATCACTATTAGCTTGCTTGACAAGACTACCAACATTATCCACTTTAATAGAGGTGTGATCATCTTCCTCAAAAGGAGGAGGATCAAAATTAAGGATATTACAACTATTGCTCACATTACCTTGCAATACAAAAGAATAGCCATCTTTGATAGCGGGTTTGGATGATGTTATTGGAAGGCTTAAGTGGATCAGGTTGACTTTACATTCCCTAGTGAAGGGTTCTATAAAGTCTAAACAACCCCAATCATCACCAAGACATGCATTCTTTTGAGTAGACTTAGGATTCCTTACTTCAGAAGGATCTTCTTTAGGGACATCTATCTCAAGAGTATCCTTTGTAATAGGTATTTCTAGAGTAAACATTGACACATTGGAAGATACTAAAGGAATAAGAGTAGGCACAACTAAAACCTGACCAACAATTACCATCTCACATAATTGCATGGCCTTAGGGTCATCCCTAACTATGACTACTCAATTGTTGCAAATGAACTTAATAGATTTATGCAAGGTAGACGAGACTGCACCCATAGCATGAATCCATGTTCTACCAAGAAGAAGGTTATACTGTAATTTTTTTGACATAACATATATAAGGCTAGGTATAGTAATGGGTCCCAACCTCAAAGGAAAGACTATTGTGCCTAAAGGTTGCGACCAACATTGTCGAACCCACAAATGACGACAGATGAAGCACTAAGAGAAGATGAATTAATATTAATCTTAGGCAATAAATCAATGCTACACACATTGAGCATTGAACTGGTATCAATGAGAGTACATCTAATTAAATTGTTATTAATGTTAACTATAATCATCAGAGGATCCACTTTCTTCTATACATCTAGAGGTGGAAGTTTTTTCTAATAGAACATGATATTCGGCGAATCCACACGAATATGAGCCATTAATGCATTAACATCCACCAGCCTAGTAGAGGAAGGAAAGAGGATTTTTTGCAAGGATTCCTGAAGCATACCTTGATAAACCAGAGCACATTGAAGCAAGTTCAATAGTGAGATCTTAGCCGAAGTAACTTGAAGTTGCTCGACAAGATTCTAATCACTAGGTGCTTTAGTTGCAGTTTTAGGAGCTTGAAGAAGGCTTGTTTATTCATTCTATTCTTATAAATATGGGCTACCACTCTATAAGAGGGAGCCATAGAAAGATCAAGATAATTGCTATCAAATGGGACACCATCAATAGAATAAATCCTTTTAGGAGAAGGACTAGCTGGAGTTAGATAAATGACTGATCTCTTAGGCCTTTGAGGGGAAGCAGAGACATATATTACATTTACAAACTCATCACAACTAGTGGAATAATTATTTGAAGACATTCTCAAGATCGATTTGAGGAGGATCAAATGTGGAAGGAGATTCATCATTCACTAATGCATCATCTCTAAAGGAGAGTGCATTGGAATAGAGAAGAGATTAATCATTCACTAATGCATCATCTCTAGAAGAGAGTGCATTGGAATGAATAGAGGGTAGAGTAACATTAAGAAAGGTATCAATGATTTCATCTTCTTGCAACAAAATATCCTCTAAAGCAAGAGGAATCTCATGAGAAGGATCAAAGATATAGAGTGACATGGGAAAATCCAAGTCACTATCACATGCATTAAATGGAACATCATTTGTAAGAATTGGCTATGAAGGTAGTCACCCAAGATCTAGAGGCCTAATAGAAAGCACAAAAGAGAGAGATAGAAGCAATATGACAAGAATAAACTATATTCTTATGAATGAATGAAAATATGATATGATCAATAGTACATAGGAGACCCCTTGGTTATATAGCCAAGGTGAAAACATAGAAGGGCATAAGATTATGACAAGTGTCGTAATCTTATGACATGAGAAAACTCAAAAAACCTATCAGTCCACCTAAGGTGGAGAGATAATCACATGATGTGTCCACAAAAGGTGGAAATGATAAAGTAATGACATGTCAAGTCCACCAAAAGTGGAAATTCTCCAACAACCTCCTATGTGGTCCCTAAGTAAACTTAACTAAGGTGTAATTATGACCTAGGATAAGGTACAACACATTTAATTACACCAACATCATTAATATTTTGAATATAATTAGATACTAAACTAATAAAAGGATATATTAAATTCATTTTGAAAATAATAAGTTAATATATTAAATTCTTCACATCAGGTTCACCAAATTGTAGAGAAGGGGGAATCACAGTTCACGATTTCTCTTCATTCAGAGAGCCTCACAAAGAAAATTGCCCTAAACTACCTCAAGGAACAAAAGTGAGGGTTCTAGAATCAGAAAGAGTAGGTCATGAATATTTTTTCGATAGACTGATGGGCTCTTGGCCAAAGGATGACAATGTGGGTTTGGGACAACAATGCAACACACTAGTGTCTGTATGGACCAGAAAGTGAGTTTATCATAGAAAATGAAAAAGTGGCCACTTCTACTCTATTTGTTAAGAAATATTGGAACGTGAAAAAGCAAAAAAATATAACAAAACTAAAATAAAATGAAGTAGAAATGAAAAAGATAAGGAGAAGAAAGAAAGTGCTTACAACCACCCAAGTAATGAAGCCTCCAGCTAGTAGATATCTTCAATACTTGCATGCGTAAGATCTGGAGAGAATGTTGGCACTGTATAGGGGTTTTCCTCAGTCAAACCCTCATTTTGGTGTTCCCACCTCCATAGATAGCCAAATAAATAGAGAGAAATGAACAAAGGAGTGATAAAAGCAATCCCCACTTGAGGAGGAGAACCCGTATCACAAAATATTGGTGATAAAAGAAATCCTCATTCGAGGAGGAGAACCCATATCACAAAATGTAGATGAAATAGATGGGGGATGTGTGGAATCCCAAGATGCTCACAAGCATGAAGTGAGGGAGATATCAACTGCAATGCTTAAACAAGCCAAAGAGGGAAAGAAAGATAGTTGCAAGAGCCAAGAGTGTTGCAAATGGTGCTATGAGAGCTTGAGAATGTTGTTGAAAGATGTTGTAACCAAAAAGAGTTGTGCATGTAAGAGCAAGATGGGAGAATGGAGAAAAGCCAAGAATGAGAAAAAGATGGAATGAAGCTAGAAGCTGAAGAAGTTATAAGACCAAATGGATTGAAAAGATGACTCTTAAAGAGGGAAACAAAGCTTCTTGAGCCATTACAAGGGGTCCCCAGCCGTTACCACCAACAAAGGTAAGTGACAAGTGGAAAACATGCACGAAAATGGTTGTTTGAATGTTGAAACATTACATGATGCTAGTGTGGTACACAAATGTCTACGCGGCGTGCTCATGTTTAGACACATCATGTTACAAAATTAAAATAATGAGAAAAGCACAAAGTTCGATGCGAAGCTGACCCGTGAAGGGAGCTGTTGAAAAGGGGTCCCGAGCATCCTGAGAGGGGAAAAAGGGTGATGCAAGGGCTAGAATGACCCTACACAAGTTATAGGGGAGTGGACACTAAAGCATATGCGAGAATGTATGTGAAATTGCAAGGGGTGAAATTTTACACCATTACACTACCAAACATAGTTTGGTGCCACAAGCTTCTTTTTTATCCCCTTCTCCAAAAGGTATCAATATATGTCTCTTTCCATTTGAAATCATAGTATAGGTATTCTTCCTTCCATCATTAATTTATTTCCTATCATATTGCCATGGTATTCCTAACAATAAATGGCATGTATCCATGGTCATAATATCACATAAGACTTCATCATTATATGAGCCTATATGGAATTTCACCAAAAACTATTCACTTACCAATATCTTATGTTCATCTTGAATCCAAGCTATCTTATAGGGGTTTGGATGTTTCAACCTCTTCAAAATCAACTTGTTTACCATCTCTTATGAAACTAAATTATCCATACTACCATGTTCAATGATAACTTTACATACCTTTCCTCTAGATTTACATCTTGTCCTAAACAAATTCTTTATTTGTAGTGGTTCCTCAATCACTTCCTCGTACTCCTCATTACTAATGACTCACCTTTATTCGGTTTCCCAACTAAAAGAGGGGATCATATAGGTTCTTCATTCTCATAGGTTGTTCTTCCAATACATTCTCAGTCCTCTTATTGGTATTTCCCTGATGACATTCAAATGCTTTATGTCCTTAGCCTCCACACTTGAAACAAGTTTCTCTAAATGGTCTCTTCTCATATCTTCCTTATCTCTTCTATATGCATCATTGCAATAGGAATTATGACCTCCTCTGTCAATGTGGTATAAATTTATTTCCTTTCTTCCTCTATGGTATGAATTGTTGTCCTTCTCTTCACTGTAGTAGGTTTTTCCATCCTTGTTTTGCTTTGCATATGGTCTTCTCTCTCTGGATTGTGATCCATTCTCTAGAATCTTCCTCTTGCACTTCTTTTTCTTTTCTCAAACTTCTTTTTCAACTTGGTTGTTTGTTCTTAGTCCATTTATTTACCACACAACCTTCTCCTTGCTTGCTTCACTATGTCTAGCTTTGATGATCATTTTGTAAAATTCTTTAGTATACTCCTTCATGCAAACTTTCCTTTTGCCTCAGATTCTGCAATCTTCTCAATAATTCAACCTCATAATAAACAAGTATAAATTTATTCTTCAACTTTGTCACCATCCTATCCCACTTTGTGATTTTCTCCTTTCCCCTTATGTTCCTATCTAGTTGAACTTCTTTCCACCAAATAACAACATGTCCCTTCAACTTATTTTTTGTAAATATCACTCTTTCTAGATCTTCAATTTCTTCATACTCAAAGTATTCTTCCATATCATTGATCCAATCAATCAATTCCTTAGGGATTAAATTTACTACATAATTTTGAATTTAAAATTTAGGTCTCTTACCAATCTTGGAAATAGCTTTGAACATCTTTACCTAATCCAAATCTTCTTCTTCTTCTAGGTTTTCTTAATTTTTATTTGCAACATGATAAAATTCATCATCACTTTTGTTTGTATGTCTAGGGTTTAGACCTCTCCTTCTATCTTCTTCTACAAAATCTAACTGAACTCTCATTTCCCTCATCATTTCTAAAATTTCATCCATTCATCCTCTAATATTTTCTATAACAGGTACTCTTCTAGGTGGTGTCTCTTTCCCTTGGGTCTGGTGTAACTACCTCAATTCGGTGATCTAGGTACAAGGTCTCAATTACCTCACAGTTGGTGCTTGGTCAAAAAAACTTGCAAGCTACCTCAGGTCAGTGATCTATTCACCACAAGGAATTCATTCTCTCCAAAAGGACTCGCAAAAAATCTCTGATACCACTTGGTGCAATCATAGATGAAGGATCTAGAAAGGACTATCCAACTGTGTAGCCTTGAGTTCAACACAACAAAAATAACACAAGAAAATCCCAACAAACATGAACTATCATTGATTCTATAACTTACAGTCTTACATGCATCATATGCCATATATGTGGAATGACTAGGGATCACAGGCCTACCGCAAGGGAATTACAAGATATTAAAATTGGAACAAGGCCTTATTATAGTCCAACAACTTGGATGACTTGAATTATTTTTCTTTTCTATTAACTAACCACCTCATTACTCTTCAATGGATTACAAAGGATCTTAAATATGAATCTCTAGCTTCAATTATGGTCTGCATCAACCTCAAGGGATTACAACCTTAATGCAAGATCAAAATGTGTAGGTCGGCCTAAGAACATGAAAGATAACCTATTGGGAAATGGAATATATTGTAGATCTCCAGGAGAGTTCCCATGACCTAAATTGCCTTGAATGGTATTTTATTAAGCTCCACACTTTCTAGAAATAGTCTGCACATCCAACCTAGACTAGATAGGCCCTAAATGCTCAAACAAATAATTGACCATGAACTTATGAGAGTGATAAATTTCTGCAAATGAATGTAAATCACCTAAAATTTGGATATGTTGAAGATAGCCTCATCTAGAATCTATATACTGCTTCACAAGCTAAGAAATGATAATGTGATAACATGCGAAAGAAATTTCTATAACAACTACAGATTGAACTATATGAAAAGACATGGTTTTGGTTGATATAGGATTGATTTACAACTAGGGATGCTCCTACACCATAAATCCTCAACATCATGACAAGTCTGAGGAAAAAGCAACCAGTCAAGAGCATGGGAATGCTTGACCTTAAAGGGGTCCTATTTTAAATTTAACTTTTTGTGTCAGTCTTTGAAGAATTAAAAAGATCCTATATTAGATTAAAATTAAAAATATCAATTGGGATGCATATATAAAAAAGTTTTATTCTCATTTGATCATTAGAAGAAAAAGATGATTATAAGGAAGGAGATACTATGATCAAATTACGAAGATGTATTGAGTTATCCTCTACATGCTATCTACAAGAATAAATTATGTTTTGTGAACTAGTCTCTTGTAGGTCCATCAAGCAATCAAGGCATCTATCAATCAAAATTTGTGGTAACTTGTGGCACGTGACACCACTTAATTAAGGATTGCATACTAAAGGTAATATTATTAATTATCATTTTAGTCAATTATTATTTTGGCCTCTACCCAATCTAGGTATTCCCTTTTAATCATCATCATTTGTTGTGTGTGGAGGTGGAAACACTAAAATGGGGTTTGAATTAGGAATGGGCCCCTATACAACATAACCTTTCCCCCCTCCCTTTTCTTATGTGTAGGTCAAATTTGAAGCTTTTGTCAATAGACAACTACAAGAAAAAACACTACATATTTTTACCTTACAACCCAAAAGTTTGTAGACCTAGAATATTATATCTCATTCAAGGGTGCCCATGCCTTTGAATATAATTTTTTTCTTCAAATGTTTATGATAGGTGCATAGATATCTGTATTTTTCAGATATGGGTTTGTTCCATCAATTTATGTTTTCATCTGTGTGATAAACTAAATTTTTCATATCTAGGGTTTATGTCAAATAGGTTTTTTAAAATACACATAAAACTTGTCATATTTGCAACTCAAGAGAACACAAAACCTAGGAGATTGGCTCTCCCTTTTGGCAACAAGTTGATCATAAAAACCTAGTTGTTTTATATTTTAATGTGGAGTCAAAGTGAAAAGAAGTTAGTCCTAGTTAACCTAGTTGGATCTAGGATCACTTTTCCTATTCTACACTAATATACATACCTACCTTTAGTGAATCATGTTTGAGTATTATTGATGAAGGGAGGATGTCAACCAACCTCAAGGCCAATATTTTTGCTAAAATCTTGTAAGAGACATTAACCAAAGTAATTAGCTTCTAGTATTTTATTAATAATTTGTCACCTTCTTTAGGTGGTAGTTTAATTATACCTTTGTTAATGCTACTTCCTAGTGAGCCTCTAGAGATAGCTTCAGTGTAAACCTATAGAAAATCCTTGCTCACCTAGTCCATATTCTTCTTGTATAATTATACAGCTTGTTCAATAGCTGCCAGAGATTTATCATTACTTAGGACCTAGATGGCGCTTATAATTTCATCCTTAAACACATTTATACTTAAAATTTCTACACATTCTTTAGAGACATTTTTAGGTATTAAAATTTTGCATAAATTTATTGCATTATTGCATTATATTTTATCTCCTTTAGAGGTGAATAAATATTTATAAAATTAATAGAATTGTTGCTTCAAGTTCACATCATATGTTCCACTTAAAAGATTGTTGTTGGCCCATATATATCCCTTTTTCTTTTACCTCTTTTTCTTTGATAATTCTAAAAAAAATTAGAGCCTTTGTCCCCATGACTTATCAAGTTCATATTTTCCCTTCTATTTAGTCCTTGGATTTTATTATTTTGCAACTTCCTTAAAGAGTTTTTATTGGATATTAGCTCCTTATTCAATCCTATAAATTTTTAGGGTCTCTTTGTAGACTAGATTCCAGTTTGAATAGATTTTCTTATAAAGCATTCTTCAATCTTCCTATTGTCCATTACTTTTTTCCCCTCAATAGTATGGAAGATAACTATCCATCCTTTAACATTATTATTCCATTTCTCAATGGTTGACTTATCTTTTAACATCCATTTATTAATTTCCCTAAGAGTATAAATAGCCTCATTGCAGTTCTCATCTTTTAACATGTTGGTGTTTAGGATATTTTTTTCTTTCCTACAATCCTTAGGCCTTCTATTAATAAATAACTGTCCCCTTTAACATTATTATTTCATTTCTCAATGGTTGACTTATCTTTTAACATCCATTTATTAATTTCCCTAAGAGTATAAATAGCCTCATTGCAGTTCTCATCTTTTAACATGTTGGTGTTTTGGATAATTTTTTTCTTTCCTACAATCCTTAGGACTTTAACATTATTATTCCATTTCTCAATGGTTGAATTATCTTTTAACATCCATTTATTAATTTCCCTAAGAGTATAAATAGCCTCATTTCAGTTCTCATCTTTTAACACGTTGGTGTTTAGGATAATTTTTTTCTTTCCTACAATCCTTAGGCCTTTTATTGGATATTAGCTCCTTATTCAATCCTATAAATTATTAGGGTCTCTTTGTAGACTAGATTCCAGTTTGAATAGATTTTCTTATAAATCATTTTTCAATCTTCCTATTGTCCATTACTTTTTTCCCCTTAATAGTCTGGAAGATAACTATCCATCCTTTAACATTATTATTCCATTTCTCAATGGTTGACTTATCTTTTAACATCCATTTATTAATTTCCATAAGAGTATAAATAGCCTCATTGCAGTTCTCATCTTTTAACATGTTGGTGTTTAGGATATTTTTTTTCTTTCCTACAATCCTTAGGCCTTCTACTATCTATTAAGATCTTGACATTGATTGGGTGATGATCAAATAGAGAAAAAGGATAAAACTTTACTCTACTACTACCATCTATTTGATCAAAACTTTAACATAGAATTTTTCAAGCCTACTATAGATTCTCCTATTTGCTCTTTGAAAGTTACACCATGTGAACTAAATATTTTAACTTTCTTTTTTTAAACCTTGTAGTGGATCAAAAATATTGAGTCTATTCTTCATTCTATACCAAAATAATTTCTCATTTCCTTTCCAATCCATGTTTATATTACCATTGGGTTTATCTTCATTATTTTCAATTATGCTAAAGTACCCCCATAATCCAAGGAATATCTCAAAGATTACACATCCATTTTCAGAGTTCACTCATATCTCTACAATCATTGATAACATAGATTGATAATACTCTAAATAATATATTCTCCTTTTCAATAACTATCAACACTTCTCTATTGCATGGAGAGGTTCTATAATTTGTCACAAATTGGGCCTACCTATTGGCTAACAAAATAATAGTTCCCCCCTTACCTCTTTCTTGTTCAATATAGAATCGAGGGGACTCTTTCCAAATGAATTTGGAACTGGTTTTAAGGTTGAAGTTTGCAACTTTTATTTCTTGTAATAAGACAACATGTTTGAATTTATCTAGGTTTAGGTACCTCTTAACAATGTATTTCCTATCAAGGGATTCAAGTCCCCTAATGATCCAACTAGTGCAATTAAATGTAGTGTAGAAAATTGTACACCTTTACAATTTCATGCTATGTCTACATCCCCTTAATTAATTGGACTTAATTAAACTTCTAATTTACCAAATAATGCATTCCAAAGCCTTATTATTCTAATTTTCAGAAAGGGAAAGCCAAGTTAAACAATTGCTAACATTAATTAAAACACCTTAGAAATTATGTATCTTGGACTTAGCTCCCCTTTAAGTGCTAGGGCCCAATTTTTAATATGTTTTTGGTAGCACTTTAATGATTCAAATTCAAGTTTCAAATTTCAGCTTTTGGAATCTAATTTTTGAGAAATTAGATAAAAACCTATAAAGACATAATTATTTTATCAATTCAAATCTAAGTTGCATAATCAAGAGATCATATGAACAAATATTATTGTTAAGAGCATTGAAGAGAAAATTTATCAGTCATCTATAGCAGCAATCAAGATCATATCTTCGTGTCAAAGTTCTTGTGTGTTTTGGAGCTAACATTGTGATGAAGGTTTCAAGCATACAAGCAAGCATTAAAGCATCAAATCAATCAATCATTTAAGCCAATTCACGCAAGATCCAATTCTTAAAGAGATGTGTTAGACTTCATTCCTCTAAGGGTGGCCATTAAGGGTTTGGTGAGTTGTAGCATAGATTTTTTCATTCATCAATTCCCTCCATTTATCATTATTTCATTATCAAGGTTTAATTACCAAACCGGGGTTTGACCAAGGAAAACCCCTATTCACCCAAAAAAAAACACTTTTCTTCTCTCTTTGTATGTGTAGATTTTTAGGTGAAGGATTGAAGATTAATCAAGAGAGAAAATTTGGAAAGTTGTCAAAGTTTTCAACATTGTTTTCAAGATATGGAAACTCACCTACAAAATTTATTTATGGCTTTCCAACAATCAAACCTGGAGAAATAAGAAGCTTATACTTGAGATCTGAGGACTACAAAACCAGATTTTGGATCCATGTACAAAGACCTCTTATCCCTATGGAAAATCTATCCTTCAATGAGTCCAAAACACACTTTTGGTGCCAAGTACACATCACTATGCCCTTCTTAGATCTGCTTGCAAGTTGCTGTTTTCATTTATGCTATCATAATATTTTGCATTTCAAGTATTAGGCCATACAATTGAGTTTGTTAATGTATTTAAATTTATCTCCCAAAATAGACAATTAGTCATTTTTATCATAAGCAAGCAACAAACCTTCCTAATAGAGTTGACTCACCTCAAGGTTGAAA
This sequence comes from Sequoia sempervirens, assembly GCA_007258455.2. Classification (NCBI taxonomy): domain Eukaryota; kingdom Viridiplantae; phylum Streptophyta; class Pinopsida; order Cupressales; family Cupressaceae; genus Sequoia; species Sequoia sempervirens. Next base: position 80,439 of record VDFB02323588.1, read on the forward strand.
TTCAATCCTATCTTTGGGAGATCTCTTTTTCTAATGAAATTAGGAAATGTATAGGTGTGTTAGATCATTCCATCACATATTGAACCCCCTACATTCACACACACTCATATTTTTCTTCATTTCATTAACCTACATTAATTGAGGTTCCTCTTTAGTGTTCCTAAACTTATCAAATCATTTAGGAAGTTTTTCTTTTCTATCTTTCTTCTTGGGCTATGGTTTCATCTCCTCTTTACATTTTTGTCTTTTCTTTTACTTTTTAATTTTAACCATCCATTAACAAACATGTTGTTTCCTTTTATTGGTAAGATTTCTTTACTAGACAAGGGGAGACAATTGATTCAAGAAGAATATTCCTCTCTATAACCTCCTCATTTATTGAATAGCATGTATCCCATGTTGGATTCCATTACTTTTTCCTACTTGGTTAACATTGTCTATTTTAAATTATCTAAGAATAATTCTTGGGAAAGTTCCTTTTGCCCATAGATAGAATTAGGAAACAAGGAAATAATGTGATTATTTACAACATTTAGATTTTCCTATTCCTCAATTTTTTTGTTCTTTATTGTTATTATCTTTTGTGTCCCCATGCTCACACTCATCTAAGGCTAATTCTTGGGCATCTATATTTTTCCAAGGGTTAGTCTTAGGCAAGGATATTATATTGCGGTTGGTATTTTCCAAGCTAAGGTTGTATATACTTAGAATAAAAATTGTATCATTCCTTTCTTTACCTTCTTATTATTTGGCCTTACAATCTTTTCTTTTAAGTTCTTGTATAGAATTCAAGCTTTTATAGTTTGAAATTTTGTTTGATATATTAGAAATTATTTTACCTTCCTTTATTGATTCATTCCCCTCCTTTTATTTACCATCATTAAACTGATCCTCCCTATTAGATAAGGTTTCTCTATCCCTGGAATGGTTTTGTTTATTATTCTAACTATTCTTCTTAAATCTATTGTTTTGAGAAATCTTCTGTTTAATTTTGTCCAATACTAGTTCTTGAGCATTCTACTTGTGCCCAATAACATTATTAGAACCAACTATTGGGATAGAGTTAAGATTCTCTTGGGATGTATTTTCCTTAGGGGATGAATTAACAACCCCCGATTAATTGTATATTGTCTCTATGGTAGGGTTATCAATCTCAAAGTTTATAGTTTTTGTTTCATTATTAGGGGTTCTATGGATTACATCTTCTATATCCACCACTTATTTTTATTGGAGATTTCTTTGGAAGTGAAGTCTAATGTTATTTCTTTAGGGTTTATATTAGCAGGTCATGAGTAGAAAGAAAACATACCACAAAATATTGGAAGAAGACCATAGTGCCGAGTGAAGACATCAAGCCACTAATAGGAGTTATGTCCCTTCAAGGGAACATAAGTATACATCATATCCAATAGATAGAGAAGAAAAATGTAAGGTAATGATAAGACAAGATAACATACTACTGGAGCAGAGACTAGACCTGCCCTTTTGTATATGCTATTTAATATAATATATAGAAAGGCGTTATAAGGAAAACATGTGTGTTGTGAATATAAGAGAAATTTATTTCATTAGTATGATATTGTATGTCATGTATGCCTTATAGATTCCTACCGTATATGCTTATTTATCTTACTATATCCTCTAGTGTATAAATAGACTTCTTAAGGAGTATTGGGATATAAATATCTAAATTGTAATATCCCCATTTCTCTTGCCAATATTGGTTTTATTGTTGGGACCCTAGAGAGAATAGTAAAGAAAGTAGAGGCATAAAATAATTAGGAAGTTGAAAGAAAAATAATATTTTTCAGACCCTAAGGGCCGCCTTTGTGAGAAGGGGGTAGGCCATTAGGGGATGATGAATGGAAAGGGGGGAGGATCCCAAAGATCCTTGAAAAGATGCGACTGTTCAAAAGATTCTTTCATAACCTTGATATAGGAGGAAAATATAGAAGTCTAGACCAAGGACACATATGGGAATAGGGAAAACCAAAAAGAAGAGAGAGAAATTTGAAATCATCAAATTAGGAATGAAAATGAATGTGGAAGAAAGAAAAATAAAACAAACTTAGGAAAGAGAAGAAAGGTACCACAACAAGGAAATGGAAAGAAGGGAGAAAGAACAAGTAGGAAAAATAGTAGAAGAGATCCTAAATAAAAAAATGGAGTGCACCAAGAAGGGTGCTACTGAGCATGCTAATGTGGGTGCAACCAAGAATAGGAAAGGAAGAGGAAAAGAATTGGAATCCAAATTGTGCCGTAGAAAAATGGCCCCTTGTCATTTTCATGGCCTTTTAGGTATTGTTTCATGGTGTTGGAACTATTTTGCTTTGATTTTATGTTGTAACATGGCTTGAACATGCTTATTTAGGTACTAAAATTCAAAGAACGACGTCTTGTGATGGTGTTGTGAAGTGTTGTAAGACATTTCTACATTATTCTATGCTCTATTTATTACAACTCACCTAAAAATCATCTTTTTATTCATCAAGTCCTATTTTTAAGTGTTGTAAAGTCTTGTAACAAGATTTCACGCTTTTCTAGGCACATCTTCACTATTTATCCCTTTTTCATGCTTTATTTGACCCCTTTATGCTCTCATATGCTTAATTAAGTGTATTTTTGAGTATTATCCTGACAAACAACATTAAATAGAACATATTTCCTGACACACACTTTTAGGTTCTAGGTGGGACCCATTCACGATGGGTAGCTAATGAGTCCCTCTTAGCCCCAAATTCAAAATATTTTAATTTTTTTTGGGATTTTATTCAAAATCACTTGATGTCGGCCTGTGATGAGGTATGAACGGGTAACTAAGGCACAAATGTGTATAAATAAGTGATTTTCACCTCATTTTACATCCCTCATTCATCAAGTTAACTTATCCACCTATTCATTCAAGTATTCAAGCAGTTTGAAGCAGCCATTGACATTACTTCAGACTTGCATCATCAAGGGTTTGGTAAGTTAATAGCCATTGCATTTTGTTAGTTTATCATTCCTTTGCATTTCATTATTTTATTAAAGGTTTGATTACCAAAAGTGGGGTTTGACCAAGGCAAACCCCTATTCACTAACCTTAAACCATTTTCCCCCTATTGCATGTTTGTTTGCAAACCTAGGTATGCATATTTGAAAATATTTTTGGTGTTGAATATTGGTTTACAAGTCAACTAGGTGCTTTAAGTCAACTTATTCATATTTCAAGCTTGGAGAAGGTTTTTTGTCTGTTTCCTGCATAATTGACTTCGATAACCCAACAAGCAGTGATTTTCAAATATGGTGTTGCAGAGTTGTCTCCTGATTTCTTAGAAATTTGGGAGAGGATTGATTCACCACCTATGGTGAATGAGTCCCACCTTAGGACTAAAAATCTAATTTTTGTCAGATTCCGGATCCCAACAAACATAAACTTGTTTATGACAGTTTTCACCAGGAGGAGGACTAATTTGCCACTTTGGGAAAATGAGTCCCATTGTGAAAAATCAACAATTTCATCTAGCATCCAAAACATTCCAAATTCGTTAGATTTTTCCTAGGTGCACTTTGATTTAACCCATTCCTTTCTGTTCTACATATTTTCTTCATTTACTTTATTGTTGCATTACACAATGTGTTTTCAAACATAACTTTAATTTCACTTTTTCATTCGTTTTCATTCATTCAGATTAGTCAATTGCATTTAGTTAAATTCACTTAGGTCAAAAAATATCACACATAACATTATTTGAATGAACCATTAACATTTTTGCTCCTATCTCTCTCCTTTTAGTTGAAAAACCCTAGAAGAGCAAGAGTTGTCCATAGGAGCCAAAAATCTATGTTTCACAAATATACCGCAAAAGAATAGAAGGAAAAGTAGTGGAACCTAATCTTGAGGACTTATTAACTAAACATAAGATAAATTCAATCACTAATGAAAAAGAAATTACAAATGAAAAGGTATGAAAAACAAATGTCACCCTCGAACCAGGAGTCACCCCTTGAGCCAAATATAACACACATAAAAAATGAAGAAAGAGAAAAAGGTAAGAAGCCTAAATTGTGGATAACATACATAGTGAATTGGGACATCATAGAAGATAACAACCAATCTATTGGGTGGAGAACTGTAGAAGAACGAAGTAACTATTAAAGGATAGAAAGTGACGCCAAATCTAATTCCATATTCAACAATCAGAGAAGTGGTCTTGCAAGCCCAAAAGAAGGTTCATTAGAAGAGGACATGGCCACGATGACGAAGATGTCAGCCTTTGAAAGAGACACTGATAATGTCATAGAACATATCTTCTTGTTAGAAACTATATGGCAGAGCTGAACCAAACAAAGAGATAGTATGAAGCTATTTGATTTCATCATCTCCTTAAGATAAGAACCAATAAAATGGTATTAGAAAAATACCACCAAAACAATGAATCCTAGGATGAAGTAAAGCAAGCCTTTCTAGAAACTTTGACAGTTTGGAACTCCGAATAAGAGTGAGAAAGCTAAGAGAATTATCTCAAAGGGATGATAAATCCATCTTAGAGTTTGATAATAGGTTCAAGGAAGTAGTCAAGTGACCAGATGAACCACTAAATGATAAATAGAAAAGAGAATGGTTCCTTTCAACCATAACTTTGAAACTGAGAATGGCCCTAGACAGTAGAATTTTTTTCTCATACTCATAATTAGTTGCATTAGCATGTCAGATAGAAGGTTAGTCTTGGAGAAGGATGGAGAAGGAAAAATAAAATGGGAAGACGAAAAGATTACAGTTGGAAATGGATCAGTTGTGATTAATATAGGAACTTATGAAATAGGAAATTTATCCATAGAGGCCTAATATATGGTGTTACTATTGTGGTAGAAAGGGCCATATTCAGAATGAATATTTGATGGAGATAGGGGAAAAGAAGGCAAATGCTCTAAGGGTAAACCTCCACACCATTAGAAAAATAAATTAAGTTTATTGTGGGGTGTGCTAGGAATGGGACGACCATGAAACAACAAAAGGTCCATCGCATAAGTTTTGGATAAAAGAGGAACCTAACTATGACTGGGAGATGGCATACATAAAAGGGCTAGTGGAAGGACCATTATATGCATAAGATCACAAATATAGGATCCTACCATGGAAAAAAAAAGGAATTCTAATGTCATCCAAGGACTGAGAGCTTACAACAATAATGGCCCATATGGTGGATGAAGAGGTCATGGACAAGAAAGGGGAAGAAGAGTGGATGCTATGTGTTTTAACTACAATAAGCCAAGACACTTCACTATGAAATGTTGGGGAGAAAAGAGGAAACAATGTGGATTTTGTGGTGAAGAAGATCACGATGTGTTTAACTCTAAGAAAGCACGACAACATTACGAAAATGTGCACCCTCAAAAAGATAATAAATAAGACTCAAGCACTGTAAGAGGGGCCAAACTCTACAAAATACCCCAAGACCAAGAAGAGGGAACCAAACAATACCAAAAGAAAATGAAAGATAAAGAATATGTAATGAAAGAAGATAGTACCAAAGAAGAATATTCCATAGAGGCTAGACCTAGGAAAAATGGTAAGGCCACAACGGTAACTAGGAAAGGCACAAATACCAGAAGAGATAATATAGTAACTTTAGAGGAAGAAGAAAGCTTTGATGAAGAAGGGAACTTCTACCCTACAAAGGAACAACATGACCATATGGTAAAGAAAACTAAAAGAATTCTAGAAAAAGAGAAAAAAAAAGAGGAAGTTGAGAATAACTACTTTACAAAACAAAAAGTAAAGGTTCTTAAATAATTAAAAAAACTAGCAAAGCAACAAAACCTACTTACCAAATTAAAATAGGTTAATAAATATTGGAACAAAAGAAACATAATGCAAGTCAGAGCTATGGCTAAACATTGGACCAATCATGATTGAACTCAGAATCCAACAAAAAAAGATCCCAAAAGTAATGATTGATCTAGGATTGGATGTGAACCTAATCCCTAGAATAATATGGGAATACCTACACAAATAGGCATTGGAATCAACTCCCTACAACATCAACTTGGCGGATGGTACTAGAATGAAACCAATGGGTACCTAGAGAAGTGTGGAAGTTAATGTAAAGGGAGTGAAACAATTCATAGACTTCGAGGTGGTCACTATGAGGGTGACATTCGACTCATTTGATGCATTATTAGGGCTACGATGGTTTGTAGATTCCCAAGGAATCATAAATGCGTAGAAGGAAGAAATATCTTTTGTAGATGATAAGAGAGTGATCCACATACCCCTAGGGAGGAATCCTAGAGGACCCTATGTAGAAGAAGTGAATACAAAAGAGTATGAAGATATTGACCAGACAATAAACACCATAACGATATTGGCCAGTGAAACCTCAAAAGAACCTAATTTAGAAGGAAAAACAGAAGTAGAAGAAACTGAAGGAAATACTGACATTGAAGTGATATTAGAAGAATGGATATAATATAATCAAGAATTTTATTCTCGGATACTTTTTGACTCCTGGAGAATATTTAGGATAAGGAAAACACAACCAGAACAAGATAATGTAGCACAAGACATGTGTGATACTGCCAAGAAGGAAGAAGAGAACAATAAAGGGGAATCTCACATGATTTTCCATATTTCTTAAAGCTCTCAAGTTGAGTTGTCCAAATCAAGAGAACCATCCTTGATGAAGCAGATAGACTAGCTAGACTACTGCATACTCTTACTTGCACTATCGCGAGCTAGTATAACACCCATAAGAAAGCCATAAAGAAATGGGATACATTTAAGACTTTGGTAAAGGAAATATTTATGTTAGATGTAGGATATTATGATGACATACCTCCCTATGAAGATGACATTCCATTAGAAAAGCACATAGAGATATGTAGATATTACTGGGAAGGAAACTATGAATATGGTGATCAACTATATGTTCAATTGATATGTTAGAAACTATTCCTTGTGGAAAGAACTTGGTATATTGATCAAGAGAGAAGGGAAAAAACCAAAATATGGATAGAAATGAACACATACTTCATTCAAACCTTTTCATTTCTAGCAACAACTCGTAAATACAAACCACACTTGGGAAATAAAGGTAATTATCTTTAGCCTAATGGAAGAAGAGGAAACACTAGTACCACAACCCCATTCCACACCATGAAAGGAAGAATAAATATACAAATGAAAGGATGGGATAGAATAAGAGGTGTCTAGATTAGAATAACACTATTGGGCAATACAAAATGATTATGAAGAACAAATACTGGATATAGAAATCGGCCAGGGAGAGTGGGAAATAGAAGAAAGTACCACACCAAAACAATAATACTTCAATGAACCAATCAAACTAAAATAAATAAACATTGTAGTAGAATGAAATCCTAAGATAGCAGACATAGGAGATTACTGGGATGAAAAGGTGGCTGCACAAACAATTGAAACACTAACTAACTTCCAAGATCTATTTCCCTGAAACTTTACCAAAATGAAAGGAATCAAAGAGGAAGTGGGAGTTACGAAGATCCAACTCAAAGAAGGTGCCAAACCAGTCTGGAAGAGACCATATAGAATAAATCTTAACATGAAGAAGAAAGTGAAAGCTGAAATAGACAAGATGTTGGTTGCCGGAATAATCAAACTAGTAGAAGATGCAAAATGGATAAGCCCAATGGTAGTATAAAATAAAAATATTGGAGAAATATGGGTATGTTTCCACTTCCAGGAACTAAACAAAGAATGCGTAAATGACCCGTTTCCCACACCATTCATAGAGGAAGTACTAGAATCAGTAGTAAAAAGGAATATTTACTCATTCATCAATGGTTTTTCTAGATACCACCAAGTGAAGATCAAGGAAGAGGACCAACCCAAAATGAATTTTGCTACTGAATGTGGATCATATATGTACACAGTCATGTCATTCAAATTAAATAATGATCTAGCAATATTTAGTCGAATAATGATCAATACCTTCAAATCCTTTATTCATGATTTTATTGAATTCTACTTAGATGATTGGATGGTATATGGCCTAGTGAAAGGTCATGTTCAAGTTCTCCAAATGATGCTAAACCAATGTAGAAGCACATAGATTTCATTGAACCTTAAGAGATGCACATTTGCGGTACATATGAGACACTCCTAGGCCATATCATATGCAAGGAAGGACTAATGGTAGACCTAATGAAAGTAGCTTTGATCCTGAATTTTCCACCACTAAAGAATGCTCTAGAAGTCAAGACATTTTTAGGATACATAAGGTATCATAGGAAATTCATCAAAGGGTATGCCAAAATTGCAACTCCATTAGAAGACATTGAGAAAAGGAAGACAGGGTGAAGCATCGAATGAAACAAGCAAGCCCAAAATGCCTTTGACACATTGAAGTAGAAAATTGCAGAGGCACCAATCCTCGTCTTTCTAGGTTGGAACAATCCCTTCTGTTGCAGGTATGAGAAAGTTTGGTGGTGTTGTCATTAATGTTGTCATTGATGTCAACACTGTTTAATATGTTGCAGATTGTATGTGTATAGTTGAGATGCTACTGAGATGTTTTGAGTACTTGGACCTATCTTTTTAGTGTTGCATATGTGATGGTTTGGTGAGTTTCCAAGTGCTTTTGATAAAATTTAATAAAGAAGAGAAGTCAAAATGTTGAAAGTGTTCAAAATGTGCTCTGATATGTACTACACATTTCTTCTATGTTGATTGTATGCTTGTGCAGATCTGAAGGATTGTTAATGAGGATTTAGTGGTGATATCTCCTGAGTTTTAGCTTCTAGTGTGCTGGTGTGTGAGAGTTACGTTCACCAGTATGTGAACTACTCTAGCAGAGTTGGTTGTCTGTGGCCTTGGAGAACTAGTTTTTCTCCATAGTTCTCCGATGCTTTGTTTCAGATCTTGCGGATTTGGTATATGTCTTGTGAAGGTCTTTTTCATGCTCTGGTGAAGAAGGTTGAAGTTTGGTAATTTGGAAGTCACGTTTCTTTATTCCAGTAGAGGTTTGTATTGTTTGGATGATTTGATGAAAGTTATTCAAGTGTATGAAGTATGTTGTTTTGCTGCAGATATATATGAAGTCTAAGATGAAGTCTCATGCATATTGAAGCATGTTGAGGTGTCCACATGTCATCTTCTTTTTGGGAAGCATGTGCATCAATGATATTTTGTGTTTTCATTAGGTTTGGCTAACCTAGTGTTTACACTTCATTCAAAGAATAAAATTTAATTGAGGAAGCATGTAGAAGTTTCAAGAAAATAATTTTATTGGTCCACTCTTATTCCTTTCCATCGTGGGAATTTTTAGTTGTTGACCTAATTTGAATTTATAAAATGGGTTATTTTGTGGCCGACCTTGGAAATGATTCTAAGGTTGAGAATGGTATAAAATAAAGTTGAATTGTGAAGATTTGTATGATAGTGTGATACAAAGTGACAAAAGTAAACCAAAAATCATAAGAGCAGAAGTGTGTGCATGAGTTGTGTTGAAGACAATGAGATAAGGGTTTTTGTAATCTTGCTAATGTGCTTTAATTGCAGTGGTGGATCTTTTTGTTCTCTTTTATATATGTAGGAAGTGAGCCTCCCTATTGGACAGTGAGCCCTTTTTGTAGGTAGTGAGCCTTTGTATTTGGACAGTGAGCCCTTGGCAGTGAGCCTTTATATTCTGTTTATAATCTTTATATCGTGAGTTAACCCTCATCGTGGTTTTTCCCTTATTGGGTGTTCCACTTAAAAATATGGCTTTCATTGTGTTGATTTACTTTCTATTATTTGTGTTTCATGCTCATATTTAATAACAAAATAGTGTGGTTGAAGAATTGATAAGAGATAAAGTTTTGAGTTTGAACTTGTGTGATAATTGATTCACCCCCCTCTTAGTTGTCTTTCACCTATTTAACACCTTCCATGTTCATGTTGATACTTTTGGAATAGCAATAGAAAAAGTGCTCACTCAACCAAAGGGGAATAAATATCATCCTACAACATTTTCTAGTAGAAAGTTAAAAATAACAAAAAAGAATTACAGTACCATAGAAAGAGAAGCATTGGAAATGGTATACACTTTACAAAAGTATTGACATTATTTACTATCCACTCCATTCACCTTCTTCATAGATCATGAACCCCTTAAATACCTACTCAAAAAATTTGTAACTCATGGACAAATATCAAGATGGTTGTTACTATTTCAAGAATTTGATTTTAAGATAATGGTAAAAGCCAAAAAGAATAACCAAGGATCAAATTACCTATCACAGATAAAAAATGATGAAGAATCAAATATATACAAAGAAGAATTTCCCAGTACACACTTGTTTCACATTACAGTGGTACCAAAAAAATTATAAGATATTGTCATTTTGTTATCAACAATAGAATTCCCAAAAGACCTAACCTTGCAAGATAAACAATCACTGATGCAAAGATCAACATCGTATACATTACTAAAAGGAGAACTACACCATCTAGGGAAAGATGACATCCTAAGAAGAGTTGTCTATAAACATGAGAGAAAGTCCATTTTACAGGAAGCACATAGTGGGATTGATGAAGGACATAAGTCTAGAGAATCTATTGCAAGAAGGGTGAAACTAGCCAAAGATGCTAAGGACTACACAAAAAAGAAGTGATATTTTTCAAAGAGTAGGAAAGCCTACCGCTTGGGATGAGATAACCCTAAGACTGATACCAGCCCAAAATCCTTTCAAAAAATGGGCTATAGATTTTATTGGGCCAATTGACCCACCGACAAAACACTAAAGGGATCGATTCATTATCACTAGCATGGAGTATCAAATGAAATAGTCAAAACCAAAATCGAATAAAGATTGTACCACAAGAACTGCCACCAATTTTTTTTATATGAAACCATCATTACCAAATATGGATTCCCATTAAGCATAGGCATCGACCAAGGTAAGCACTTCATAAACAATATGATAATGGAATTGCTACAAAATTTTATGAGAATTCACAATAAAATCTCTCCATACCATCCACAAGCAAATGGGGCCAATGAAGCCTTCAACAAAATAATTGGAAAAGCATTAAAAAAATGTGTCATAGAAACTAGAAAGACTAGGATGTTAAGATACCAGTGGTACTCTGGGCATACCACACCTCTTACAAAAGGACTAGAAAATTCACACCCTTTCAGGTTGTATATGGCCTGGATGCAATAGTGCCCATGAATTTCATAATTCCCAAAATACGCATTGAACTAACTTTACTGTTGGAAGATGATGAATTATTAAAGATGAGAATAGAAAAATTAGAGAAACTAGATGAATTTTGACAAGTTTCTATGTATAACGAACTATTGGAACAACAAAGGTAGAAGGTGTGGAATGACTGAAACTTACAATTAAAAATATTCCAAATAGGGGACTTGGTGCTACTATATGAAAGAAAATTTAAGAAACAAGGAAAGTTGAAAGTTTGATGGTTAGGACCCTATTACATTCATTACATTAATGAATATGGAGAAATAAAACTCTGATAACTAGATGGTACAATTATAGTAGGACATGTTAAGAGTGCATGCTTGAAACATTATTACATGCTACCAAAACAAACACATTAAAACCATCAAATATACATTGTATCATAGTCTCGAACCCACAAAAATCAAAGGTGAAAATACACATGTCACTTGTCAAATCAACCAACTACTCAAAAAACCTGTGAACTGGGTAGGGCATTAAAGACTTAGCTACCACCCCACTACACTACATCTCATACCCTAGTAACCAAAATTCTATAAAATCCCAAGCCCCTACTCCAATCTTCACAAATGCAATTACGAGCTAAGAGTGCACTAAGCATCCACAGAGAAAGTTATAAATCTTCCAAGAAAATTCCTTCAAAAAATCCTCCCTACAAAAAAAATGATTGGTCCCACAATCATTCACATATTTGAGAAGCCCAAATCAACATTCATGCAGATCCCATTCAAAGAAATGATAATTGAAAAAGAGGGGGCATTTTCAATAGTACCACACAACATTGTCTACCTCGAAGATGCTAGAAAATATATCCATGAACCCATTGTATAAATCAACCACACCAAACTAGAAGAACTTCGCCACCAATTATTGGAGAATGACGAGAAAAACTATAAGCCAAAGTACATAGAGATTGTTTGAAAGAGTGTGGGTGTATGGGAAGATTACCAAAAATTTTGCAATGAAGAGGAATGGGGTTTGAATAGTGCTAATTTGGGTACATGATGACTTCATGTATCTAGAAAAGCCGCATAGAATAAAAAAAGAGGCCAACCACATTGTAATCGAGTTGAAAATGGTAAGAGGGATTCCATACAAAAAGGCCATTAAAAATAGTGAAGTAGAGAAGTTGACCAAAGCTATGTTTGATGATAAGAGCTTGAGCTTGAGCTTGAGTCTGATATACAACAATGGGCATAGCCTACAAAATTCACTAGGCTAATCGAGAATACTTTACAACTACCACTGCCATCCACACCACATACTAGTTGGTGGTTGAAGTAAAAGACTTCGATTTATGTGAAGTTATGCAGGAACAACTGTTGGAGAACTTCTAGAGGATCAAGAATTCAAGGTACCACTTTTGGTACAAAACATTACTCATTTGTTTAATGTTTTATTTCTTGAATGAACTACCCAATTTCAAGTGTAAGTTTTGGCAACCCGACTAGACCATAGTAGCCAAAATTAAGTACCATAAAAATCAATTTGAGAGTTTTAAAGAATGAAAAGCAACATGCTCTAGGGGTTTTTCAAAAACCTTCCAAGAACAAATACAATTTAGGAACCGAGTCCCCTATCTATTAGTTAAGTAATATGAAAATACCATAACATTCTTGGTGGACAAATATTTCACATATATGGAGGTGAATGAACCTCACATGGTATGAATTATGGCACTACTATATGAAGTCACCACTCAAGAAATAGATGCCTATGTGACAAACCTACTCTGAAACCCAAGGGATCCCAAAGTAGAGTGGTTCAAGACCTACCAAGAAGTAATGAACAAGAAGATGAACAAATACAATCAAGAGGACTTAGAAAGGAATAAAAAATCCTCATACGAAAGGGGGAATGTAAGAAGGATGGAAACCAACAACGACCATTACAGCAAAATCTAAAATTTTTGAAAGAAGGGCTACAAGTTCATAGACCACCCCTTTGGGAACATTAGAAGGACCTGTGACATCAACACTAGCAGCCTCTCAACCAAGGAAACCACCACAAGCCCCAAAGGGAACATGATAGGAAAGAGAAAAATAGAGGGCTCAAAGGCTGAAAGAGGATACAAATGAAGTTGAGGTCGAAGAGATATCAGAGGAAGAAGAAGAGGTCAAACAACCTCTACAAAAAAAGAAACAAACACAAAGGAATCTGGGCACTCCTCCAACCAAACTGAAACAACAAAAGAAAGGACAACAAGAGAAAACCATGAAGCAACAATCTATGGTATTGTCAAGTGATCCAATCAATGTTATCAAAATATTTAATGTCATTGTTGATCATGGGATGCCACCACAAATCCTAAAACTATATGAGGAGTACAATGAAGAAAATAAAGAAAATAATTCAAGGCCTGACAAGATATGTGAATTATTTGAATAAAGGCCTCAAGGAAGTAATGGAAGAGTTTTTTGATGAGATTCTAACAACAATAAAGGAAAAAAGATCTAAAGATTTGGCCCATAGTGGAGAAATAAAGGAGAAATATATATTGGTACTTAGCCACAATATCACAGAGAAGCAGAAACAAGTGTTGGCACAAGCATAGGCACAAGAGCTCTAAACTAAACATTGAGTTGATAGACTCATGACAGATGACCCGTAGGACACATAAGCTCTTTGAAAGGAGACCAACTTGAAATATCTACATGGAAATGGCCAAGGGTCTAGAACAAGAAGTGGTTCTGATTCTAGAACTATTGCTCCCTAAGAAATTGGAACCACAAAAGAAGAGAAGATGGAGAAATCAAAAGAAAATACAAGGGGGTTCAACAAAGAAATAGAAGAGAAGGATGACTCTGGAGAAGTATCCACCCCCGAGTGAATACCATCTTTGCTATCAAGAATTTTATAGCTTAGCAACAAAAAATTCAACCAATGCCACCTCCACAACTGCTCTAAGTACCATTAGTGGGGTCTCAAGTGAATCTATCAGGAATGTCACCCATTCAAAACTTACAATTAGGGGAATTTTTTCATACCACTGCTAGAAAAGAAATTCTCCAAGAACATGTGTAGCAAAAAAAAACAATTAAAAGAGTTCATAGAGATGCTCCAAATTCTATTCCTCATTTTGCTAGGGATTAGTCCTCCCTTTACAACAACAACTTCAACAACTAGTGACCATCCTAAAAATGAACATGACATCCAAAAAGGAAAATATAAGGAAGGAGGCCCAAGATGAACTTACTAAGAAGAACACCCAATAGTTCATCAAGAGATGTGCTACCACACAAACTTAACTGGAGCTACAAAGAAAATAAATCAAGGAGAACATCAAGGCTAGCAGAATAATAATCATTTTTGCTTACAGTGGACCAACATAACAAGAAGCCTCCAAAACCAAATCATAGAAATGGAGGATTAGATAGAAAAAATGGCTTACCACCCCCTATAGGACCCAACTGAAGCGACATGAGACAACATAGAGCATCTACAGATCCATCTCCAAGAACTCCATATCCAATGAGAGCTAGTCAAGGAACAATTGTAACAGTTAAGGGAGATAGGAAATAACGAGTTGAGATTCCTATAGCTCATTTTGAAAGAAGCAAACCAAATAACCAACAATATCACTACCCCAACCACTCTTTGGGAGGAAAAGCATACATTGGCACAAATACAAGCACATACACAATCCTCTAGGCACAAGCGCATTGGGCCACTACATTGGCCAAACTGAAAAATAGAATGTCAAAATATCCTTATCAATTGAGAAACATGTCTTGAGGAAAATACATCATTTTAAAAGGGGGGAAATGATGTTAGAAAGCCATGAAAAAAAAAATACCATACCACAAAATACCAAAAGAAGATTGCAGTAATGAGTGAAGACATGAAGCCACTAGTAGGAGCAATGTCACTTCAAGAGAACATATGTATATACCTCATATGTAACAGATAAAGAAGAAAAATTTAAGGTAATGTAATGCAATGATAAGACAAGATAACATATTGTTGAAGAAGAGACTAGAGCTCCTCTTTTGTATCTACTATAATATAATATATAGAAAGGAGTTATAAGGAAAACATGTGTGTTGTGGATATATGCAAAATTTCTTTTGTTAGTATGATATTGTATGCCATGTATTCCTTATATATTCCTACCACATATGCTTATTTCTCTTACTGTATCCTTAAGGGTATAAACAAACTACTCAAGGAGTACTAGGGTATGAATCTTTGGATTGTACTATCCTCATAATTTCTCTTACCAATAGTTTATCTCATTCGATTATGAATTAGTTTTTAAATTTGTTATTTCTATAGAATTTTTTTTCACATCATTAACATTCTCAACATTCACACTTCCTTTTGTAAAACCCCTAGGGTTAGGGTTTCTAGATTTTGGATCAATCCTTTGGTCTCTCGCTTTACCCTTAAAAATAGGGCAATTTCTTCTCACATGGCCTTCCTTTTTACAAAGAAAGAAATAAAGCATTTAGATCTCCTAGTATCTCTATCTTGCAAGCCAACAATTTTCCCCAACATCAATTTCAATTTTCTCTAGAATATTCATCCTTGATGATATGGGGACCAATAATCTAGCATCCATATGCTTGAGGATAGCCTTAGTTTCTTCCACCCTCATTACTTTCCCAAATGGGGAGAAAATTATAGAAATAAAGCCCATATTTGGGGAGGGATGTTTTGTATTGCAACCCATCTAAGGTAAGAAATTTGGCCAAGACCTCCTCATTCAGAATGTCTTGGACCATGGAATTTCCCTAAATATTGAATTACCAATATTCTAGAATTCTTTCAATACAACCTTTTCCTCTATAAAGTAATTTTTAAAGAAACACAAAAACAACCCTCTTTAAATCATCCTAGAGAATGAGAAATGAATACCTAATTTCTTATTCTAGAAATTGATAATCCACTCATCCAAATAATTTCTAGTAGGGGTCTTATTGCAATCTAGGGAAGCAAGAAAAATTGCCACATTTTTTAGACAATTTTCTTCCTTATCCATGGCAACTAACATTTCGGAGTTCAAAATGAAAATGAGCTTCCTAGAGCCTTTAAGATGGCACTTACCTTTGTCAACTCCTACTTGTTGAGCCCCACAAATGATTCAATCTCCCACAGCTTCAAACCTTGTGGTTGTTGGGACACCATCTTCTTCTTCCACAATTATGTCTTTGAATGATCTCACACTTCTTTTACTACTGCCATTAATGCCACCCGCTCCTTCCTTGTCATTGGGGGAGATCTACCTTGTAATCCACTTCCATAAATTCCTCGTACAACCAGGCACCAACTACACCCCAAAATAACTACTAGTTGTCAAGGGCCAAAAATAACTTGTGGAGCAAGATAATTAATACAAAATTCAAAGCCACAAAAATAATGCAAACCGAAAATTACGAGCAATGACATAAGGAATGAAACCAAACACAAAATGAGAGCAATAGAGGGATAGATAATATGAAACCCTCAATGGATTATAATCATTCCCTTTGTTGACACTCTACTTGCCACATATCAGATCCTCTTTGAAATTCTTCATCCTCTCTATGTTAATAGTTCCCCCCAAAGAAATAATTTCAAATAAAAATATAACTAATTTCCTTCTTATTATATTAGTAATAACGGTGTGTGCACCAAGTTGTGACACAAAAATGGCTTTAATATGCCATTTTTTTTTTTTGGAAATAAAAAAATTCAAATGTTCACAAGAAAATGAAGATAATTATGCTCAAAATTTGAAGATGCAACAAGAACAAGATTTGTAGTGCTCTGAATCTACTTTCTAAACTACTATTCTTTTTTTAAATAGTGAATAAGGGTTTGAAAAAAGGGGGAGCACACAAAGTGGTCAGTTTTTGAAAAAAAAATACCATAGTATCTATTGTGCTCCCCCTAAAATTTTAACTTTTTTTTAGAATTAAAAATTCACTTTGGTGAGAAATTAGCTAACACGATGTAGTTTATGCCAATTTTTTGACTAATTTTTTAATGAATATATAATATTTTAATAATTTTTGAAGTGGGTGCATCCTGAAAAAGAAGAAATTTGAGTGTGCTTCCCCCATAATTTTTTTTTTTATATGTAATTTGTTTCAAAATTTGATGAATGAGTAAAAATCTATACCCAAACTAGCACATGTTGGTTTTTGACAAAAAACGAAGGCACTAACAAAAGATGTTAAAGATGAAAACCTTAACATAATCAAAATGTAAAAAATTATATGTTTAGATAGCTAAGAGAGAGCCTAATGTCATCACGGTATTTTTATAAATTTGCATTGAAACACATACAAACCTGATGGAGAGCATGACTAAAAATATGTGAAATTTTGTTACCCTTTTAAAAAATCATGTCCTTGGCATGAAATGGTACCCAAGGAAAAATCCAACCCTTTGGGTTGGTATTTCCCAATGCAATACATTTGGCAAGTGACAAATTTGGCACTTGCCAAATGTGGATGATGACCTTTGAGAATGCATTTTGTCAAACTCTTTTTTGTTCTTTGTCTTTGTATTTCTTTTCCAATGAAACTATATACATGAAATAGGTATAAGTTGATATTTACATATGGACATTTACTTTCTTATATTTTAAGCTATATTTTTGTATATAGTTTCAAGTTGTTTGAGAGTGGTTTTGGATCTCTTGGAGTTATAATGCAAAATCTATTTTTGGAAGATCCTATAATTTTTTAGACTTAGTCAAATTTCAATAATCAACATGCCAAATTTTATAATGAAGAGGTCAAATTTTAGTAATCAACAAGTTGTATCATCTCTCTCTCTCTCACTCATTTTTCATCTCTTATGCTCTAGATCTACCTCTCTCTCACTACATCAATCCCTTTATTTGAATCTCTCCCTTGAGCTCAAAAAATACGTCTCTCTATCTCCCTTTCCCTCTCTACTTCTCTCTATCTCCTCTCTCTCTCCCTCCCTACCTCCCTCCTTCCCTCTCTTAATCTCTCCACTTTCCTCCTTCCCTCTCTACTTCTCTCTTTATCACATATCTCTATCACCTCTCTCTCTCTCTCTCACTTCTCCCTCCATCTCTCCCTCTCTCTCTCTCTCACTTCTCCCTCCATCTCTCCCTCTCTCTCTCTCTTTCTCTATCTCCCCTCTCTCTCCCGATCCCTCTCTTTCTTTCTCTCTCTCCCTCTCCCTCCCTCCCTTTCTCTCCTCCTCTCCTCTCTCTCCATCCCTCTCCATCTCCTACTATCTCCTCTCTCTCTCACCTCTCTCCTCCCTCCCTCTCCTTCCTCTTTTCCTCCTCCCTCTCTCCTCTTTCCTCTCTCTCTCTCCATCCACTCTTCCGGCTCCATCTCTTTCCTCCTCTTTCCCTCTCTACTTCTCTCTATCACATCTCTCTCTATCCATCCCTCCCTGCCTCTCCTTCCTTCTCTACTCTCTATCTCCCTCCTTCCTCTCTCTACCTACCTCTTTCTCTCCATCCCTAACTCTCTAGGCTCCATCTCTCCTTCCTCTACCTACTTATCCCTCCCTCCTTCCCTCTCTCTCTCTATCTTACCTCTATCTCACCTCTCTCTCAATCCCTCCCCACCTCTCCTTCCTTCTCTGCTCTCTACCTACCTCTCTCTCTCTCACCTCTCTCTACTTCTCTCTACCTACCTATCCCTCCTTCCCTTCCTCAATCTCTCCACATTCCTCATCCCCCCTCTCTCTTTGTTTCTCTTTATCTCAACTCTCTCCCTCCCTTCGTATCTCTCCCTCCCTCTCTCCTTCCCTCTCTCCTTTTGTATATCTCCCCCTTCCTCTCTCTACCTACCTCTCTCTCTATTTCTCTCTCTCTCTCCATGTCCCTACCTCTCCCTTCATCTCTCCTTCCCTCTCTACTTCTCTCTATCTCTCCTCTCCATCTCTCTACCTACCTCTCCCTCTATAACTCCCTATCACTCTCTCTCTACCTATGTCTCCCCTCCCCCTCTTTGCCACCCTCCCTCCTCTCTCTCTTTGTCTCTCTTTGATGTGCAACAAGATGCGATACAAAAAGGGGAGGAAGGTGGGGGATTGAGAGAGAGAGAGGGAAGGAGGGAGGGAGAGGTAGAGATGGAGAGAGAGAGAGGGGGGTTATATCTTATATAGTAGTAACCTAATATATAAGCATATTAATAACCTATTTATAACCTAATATTTCAAAATTAAGCATATTAGGTTATATTTAATGTGACCTTAGGCATACTTATAATAACCAAATAATTCAATTATTAATAATTGATATAGAGTTATGACATATATATCATAGATATATATTAATAGCAAGCTTAATAATAACACTTATGTTTTCATATTTTTTATATTCATATTGATAAAATTATTTGATTATTATATAATAACTTTAAATATAATCTTAAATATTAAAGGAAATGTGAGTATAATATAACCTTGAATATTAATACACTTAAAACAATTAATTAAATACTATTTTATATTAATAGATAATTTTATTATAATATATATATATATATATATAAAATAAAATATATAAAGGTAATTATTTATTAAATATAAAATTAGACCTAATTATAAAAGATTATTATTAGATATATATTTTACAATTAAGGTTATGCTAATTATAGTATTTATCCTAATATTAATTTGTAAATATACCCTATTTAAAAAATATATGCCTCCTAAAGATATGTTTTAATGGCTCTCTATGATTATAGAATATGCACAAAATAGATTTGTTGAAAATTCCTTGGAAACTTTCAAGCAAATTCAGTTTACATGTATAAAGTCAATCTCAAAAACCTTTGCCTACCTTCTCCTTAATTGCGCCAAAATAGGAGCTCTATAATAGGGTATGACATCTATCATGACATAATGGAAGGGGATTTTTTTAGATGTTATAGATGCAATTTTAACTATTAATCTCTCTTCTCTCAATATCTATTTCCTTTTATCTCTATTATCTCTCTCCCTCTTGGTCTCTCTCTCTTCCCTCTTTGTATATCCCTTTCTTTATCAGGTCCTTTCTCTTTGTGCTTTGAGTCTCACTCTATTTTTTCCTCTATATCCTTGCCCCCTCCCCCCCGTCTACCCCTCTCCCTCCCTCTCTCCCTCTCTCTCCCACCTCCGCCTCCCTTGCGCCGACCCCACCATCTCCCTCTCTCTATTGTAAACATAACATGAACCTATCGATAATGGAGCATGATTATATTTCTCATTCAGAGGTTTGTTTCACTCACGTTTGGATACCTGTAAGAAGATGCATAATTGATTTTAAGCTATCACTTCTCCATTAAGACCTTCGTTGCACAAACAACATCATAAAATGTAAGAAATAATAGACCAAATTTTTCCGGATGGACCCATTGCACGCCAAGATGCCATTGCAAGTAAATAATTTTACCAAATTTTCAACGTGGAAGGCCAGAAAAGAACGGAATGCAAGCTCACCTAACCTACAAAAGACAAAATAAAAATAATAAAAATAAAAATAAAAATCCTGAGAGGTATCCTTCTCCTACGCGAAAAAGTCAAGGTGTGGTTTGGTAATGGCATCAAAGCTGACGGTGACAACGACACGAGAATTGATTGGGCTTTAATAACCCAAACTCGTCTCTGCTGTACTCCACTACAGCACACCATTTACACGTTTACGCAAACAAGACATTTCATTTAATTGGACTCTTTCCTTCTGACATCTTCAACGAACCTTAAAAGGAGCAGCCCCTTCAAATCACCTACACTACTTAAGGTAGGTAGGAGAGCACAGGAGAAGACAGAAATTCAATCTTGTTCCTGTTGTATTAGTCTTTGCCGGGGAGATGGTTGCGGGTTCGAGACTCTGCGCTGGCGCCCTGCTCCTGTTTCTGGTCTTCTTGGCCGAGGTGGAGGGCTCTGTGGGTTCTACAGGTGGTCTGTGGGGCGATGCAGATTTCATGAAAATTTCTTCCTCTTATTCTAAGAAGACTTGTGATGGGTCGATCGGGGATTGTTTTCCAGAGGAAGAAATGTTGATGGATTCGGAAATGAACAGGAGGATTCTGGCTACGACTCAGTATATAAGCTATGGTGCACTGAAAGCAGATTCTGTGCCCTGCAGTAAGAGTGGGACGTCTTATTATAACTGTGGGAGTTCTGGGCAGGCAAATCCTTACAGCAGGTCTTGCACCCAGATTACTCGCTGCGCAAGGGATACTAGCTGAGGGTTCCCTTGGATTTCTTTCATCGTTATTATTATTTTCTGTCTGTAAGTTAATAAAACCCTATGGGGATTTTCATTTCTGGTTTTTTTATGGACTGTGCCTTCTTGAAGGGCTTCTTATTCATATGTACTTCTGAACATTTCAGATTCCCTGTAAATTCATTTTGTGATATATTTGATGGCGGAATTTGATGTATTTTAATCGGCATTGGTTGAAGTTATTTTCTTATTTGTTTGGTGCTGGAATTTTTACACTTAAATTTTTAAAATTAAAATTAAAGTTAAAGTTTGACTTTTATTGATTTATTTATTATTAAGAGTAGATTAATTTTATTTTTTATAATTTATAGTTTGTTTTTATATCTAACATTCAATCATATAATTGCTTCATTCTTGTTTTATTCTTATTATTTATGTTAACGAGTATCGTAGGAATTAAAACAAGTCTAGATTTGTACATTCATCATAGAGTATTTCTAAATCTACTCTCTTGAATGTTTGACACAAGTTTTCTAAGAGTTGATTTAGGAGAATTTGTCCTCTTATAATATATTGACAAACTTCTAAAGGTATTTTTAAATTCTATCATGAAGAAGCATAAATAAAGTGGGCAAATCAACATTGAATGTTAAAACTTTTAGACCATAATTGAATGTTAATATTTCAACTTCATCCACAAGTGAATGTTGGTGTTTAAATTAGGACCACAAGTAAGTCGCAATATTTTTTCAAATTGGATTATGTATAAACAATAGTTCTAACATAAATAAAATATAGACTAATAGAATGATTTGTGCCACCATATGCAGTTATAAGCTTTACTAAAATCAAGCTTGATGAGATGTGCATATTAGGTAGTTTGTTGGGCCCATTCAATAGTTTCCCTAGCCAAAACCAAGCTGTTTAAGATAAATCTACCTCCCAAGAACATTGTTTCTTCTTGCCATATAATCTCCTAAGTGGTATGTTTTATTAAATGCACCAAAGGTTTGGCAATGATCTTATATGAAGTATTAAGCAAGGTGATTAGCCATCCATTGATAATGTGTTCATTCTTTCCTTTAGGAAGGAGCTTGAATTAACCCTTAATTAATAATGACCACTAAATGCCTTGTTTCAATTCCTTGAAATACACATAATAGAAATCTTCTTAAATATGACGCCAAAGAGCTTAATAAAATTCAATAGGGAGGTAATTGAATATTGGACTCTTCTCCATAGCCATGCAATA
Source organism: Sequoia sempervirens (assembly GCA_007258455.2). NCBI lineage: Eukaryota > Viridiplantae > Streptophyta > Pinopsida > Cupressales > Cupressaceae > Sequoia > Sequoia sempervirens. The sequence continues at coordinate 103,028 of VDFB02323588.1, forward strand.
TAAGTAACCATTAGTCTCCTCCATGTAAAGAAGATGGTTGAGAAATTGATTTACTCTGAGTCAACTTTGTGAGGGACATAACTCACAACATTCTCCCCAATCATGGGGATAAGGGGGTCACCGAACAAATCATTAGTGAATAATTTTTGGTAATGCTCATGGAAGGTTGCATGATAGGAAAAAGGCTAGTATGAGTGGAGTCATTTGTATATTTAATAATATATATTTTTTTCTTTGTTTATGCTACAAAAGTTAGAAGAGGAATTTCAACCCCTTGTTCATATATTTGATCCAATCAAGGTGAGCATGCACTTGTACACCTTTGCCTTTATAGACAACCAATTTGTAGAGCAATTATTTAGTGCTTGCAATCAATTGTTGGAAGTGTTATGGGGATTGAAAACCAATAGAGAATGACCATGCACAAGCTATCTTTTGAGATATTTTTCAAGCACGTGATATTTAGAAATAACTCTTAGCTTGCATCCATAAAGAAAGAGGTGCATCAAGCAATAATTCTCTCACACAAGTTGATCAAACTATCTTATTGAGTTTAGGCTCGACATTCTAGGTAGCAAAGAGACCATCAATGTGGTCTTGTTGAAGGTATGTGACACTAAACTTGAACAAAAGTTCATTAGGGAGGGGAGTGTATTGAAAATGTGGAAGTGATTAGAGAGGGTGGTTGAGAGATCAAGATGGACCAAATGTCTAGAAGGGGAAGGGAGAATATGGTAGTTAGGGGATATGTAAAATCTATCTAGTAATCTTATTTTCCTCAAGAGTCCTTTGCAACAATGTTCTAATTAATTTATCCCAAGAGAGGATCAACAATGCTTAGTGATTTTTAGTCCAATGTCCACACTGTTAAATTCTAGCTAAGATAATTAGGAAGAGTTGATCCAATTATATCTAGTGGGATGCTCCACCATATGGAAATCACCCTCCAACACCCAAACAAAAAACTCTGAAAAGAGGATTTGGGTGCATAAATGGAACATAACCCATATAAAATGCCTTAAAGGAGCATTGTGACCCAAATATAATAGATACTAGTGATAATTTAAAAAAGTGCTTCACAAGACAAGTAGCAAAGACCAACATAGCTCCATCACTACACTTAAAGTGATCATTATGAAAGAAGTGAGCTTCTTAACCAAAAAAGTGAAATTGGTGTCTAGGAAAACAACATTGACTTTCATTTCTTCAAACATTATTACATATGAATGGTTGTTATAAATAGATTGTCTAGAATGATCCTTTTAGGAGGGGATTGTCAAACCTTGTACATTCTAGGCTTGAATGTAGCACTTTATTGAGAAGAATTTGGAAGATTCTCCTCATTCATTAGAAGTACATTAAATTGGTTCTCTAATGTGTATGCTTGGCATTCATGATACCACCATGGCTTACTCGCTCTCGAAAAGAAGATTGAGACTAAGTCCATAAGGAGTTGAATGGTTAAGGAGGAGGACACAAATTAGGTTGGATGGCATTGAGAGGGGCCTAAGGAATTCTTTATGTCATTTAGATATCCTCCTCCCATCCTCTAAAACTACATCTTTGTAGAACAAGGGGTCATGGGTTGAGGGAGATTGGTGGGAGGTGGACAGAGTGCTAAGAGAAAGGAGGGTATTGAGGGTGAAGGGGTATTTGCTAGGAATTGGTGGTGTAGGTTAGAGAAATTAAGGGATTTGAAAGGGTCTTTAGTAGAGGTAGACTTGGGAAGGTTTGAACCTTTTAAAGATAGGGGTGGAAGACAATTTTTTTATATAGAGCAACCTTGAATGAGGTGTCCCTCTGAATAGTGATCTAAAAGTGAGCTTTCAATTTGTTAAGGCAGTTAATCTGCTACATAAATTTGTAATTGGGTTCAACAAGTTTAATTGTATTTGGAAGTGGTGAGGTAAGGTCAATCTCAATTAAAACTGGGGTTAACATGTAGGTTGGTCCACTTGATAGAATTTGGTTTGCACCAAAGAACCTTATCCAATTGAATATTTATCTTATAAAAAAGAATTAGATCAAAAATGAAAGTTCAACAATTTAGTGAATAGTCGAATCTAGATGATTTGAGTGACTAGATAACTTGCATGCCCTTAAAACGATTTGTTGAAACAAAACATAACATTGTTATTTTTTAATGCAATAATATTTTCAATTAATAATTGCTAATATTTACATTTCAAGCATGAAAAGTGGCTAAATATATAATATCTAAAATGTTAATGGAGTGGCATACGCTTGTTTCTAGGACGACTTTCTCTTACAAATCGGAAAAAGTAACTCGTTATAGAAGAAATGACAGTTTCACCTAATTAAAAAAACGTGATATGCATTGTTTTCTCTCCTAAAATTGAAGGATAAAGTCTTCGTCCGCTCGCTATAGAAGATCTCGGTGTCACGTAGAAAGTTCCAAAATATGTCACCAAACTTCAGATAAAATTCTGAAGATTTGGCGTGATAATATGATTGGTATGCGCGTGGGACCACCCCCTTCCAAACTATTCCTAAATATTATTTGTAAGACTTTTGCAAAATTGAAATTGAAATATGGTAGTTAGAGCATATGTAAAATCTATCCATTAATCTTATTTTTTTTCGAGTCTTTTACAACATTGTTCTAGGTATATCAATGATGCATGTGAAGATCAATTTGGATTAAGAGAGGATTAACAATGTTTAGTCACTTTTAGTCTAATGTCTATATGTCAAATTTAAATTGAGATAATCGAGAAGAGTTGATCCAATTATAACTAGTGGGATGCTCCACCATATGAAAATCAACCTCCAAGACCCAATCTACAATTAGAAGATGGAGATGCATCTATTCCTAAAGAAAAACTCTCTCAAAAGGAGAGTTGGTGCATAAATGGAACATAAATCATATAAATGCCTTAAAGGAGTATCGTGACCCAAATATGATAGATATTAGGGCTAATTTAAAAAGTGCTTCACAAGACAAGGAGCAAAGACCAACATAGCTCCATCACCACACTCAAAGTGATCATTATGAAATAAGTGATCTTCTTGCCCAAAAAGTGAAATTGGTGTCTGGGCAAACAACATTGACTTTCATTTCTTCAAACATAATTACATATGAATGGTTCTTCTAAATAGATTGTCTAGAGTGGTCCTTTTAGGAGAGGATTGCCAAACCTTGTACATTCTAGGATTGAATGTAGCACTGCATTGAGAAGAATTTGGAAGAGTTCCCTCATCCATTAGAAGTGCATTAAATTGGTTTTTCGATGTGTACACTTGGTGTTCATGATACCACCATGGCTTGCTCACTCTCGAGAAGAAGATTGAGGCTAAGTCCATAAAGGGTTGGTTGGTTGACAAGGAGGACACAAATTAGGTTGCATGGTATTAAGAGGGGTAAGGGCTTCTTTATGCCATTCAGACATCATCCTCCCATCCTGTAGAACTACATCTTTGTAGAACAAGGGGTCATGGGTTGAGGGGGATTGGTAGGAGAAGGATGAAATGGTTATACAAGAAAGGAGGGTATTGAGGGTGGAGGGGGTTTGCTAAGAATTAGTGGTGCGGGTTAGAGGCATTAAGGGATTTGAAAGGGTCTTTAGCAAATATAGAGTTGACAAGGTGTGAACCTTTTAAAAACAGGGGCAAAAGACATTTTTTTTGTATATAAAGCAACCTTGAATGAGGTGTCCCTCTCAACTGTGATAGAAGTGATCATTTAGTTTGTTAAGGTAGTTAATTTGTTAGTTAAATTTAAAATTGGGGTTAACAAGTTTACTTGCATTTGGAAGTGGTGAGGTAAGGTCAATCTCAATTCAAACCCAAGGTTGAACATTTAGGTTGGCCCACTTGTTAGAATTTGGTTTACACCAAAGAACCTTACCCAATTGAAAATTTGTGTCTTAGTTGGTATGAGATTTCCATAGTCCATATAGTTAATTAGAGAGAGCTTTTGGATTAAATTGTGTATGAGTTTCAATCGACATTTCAAATCACACTTAGTGATCCATCTTTTTTATATGACTCTTTCCTCTTTCTGATGATGGATCATTGAGTGTGATCCGAAACATCAATTAAAACTCATACATAGTTTAATCCAAAAACCCTCTCTAATTAGTCTGTCTTATAAAAAAACATAGATAAAAAATGAAAGTTCAACGATTTAACAAATAATAAAATCTAAATGGTTTGACTAACTAGATAACTTGTATGCCCTAAGCAAAGCATTGACATTGTTATTTTTTTTAATGCAATAATCTTTTCAATCAATAATTGCTAATATTTATTTATTTATTGGATAAAGAAGAGTGCAACAATGGAGTAGCATACGCTTGTTTCTAGAACTTTCTCTTTGCAAATTGGAAAAAACGTGATAATGCATTGTTTTCTTTCTCCTAAAATTGAAGGTGTGAATAGAGAGGGATAAAGTCTTCGTCCGCTCGCTCTTGCTATTTGTAGAAGTTTCCAAAACATGTCACCAAACTTAGATAAAATTCCGAAGATTTAGTATGATAATATGATTGGTATGCGCGTGGGACCACTTCCCTTTCAAACTATTCCTAAATATTCTTTGTAAGACTTTGCAAAATTGAAATTGGAAAAGTTTTTTTTTTTTTTTTCCCTAAAGTAAAATTATAAAAAAAAATGTTTTCCAAATATGTATATAATTAATTAATTAATTTATAATTAAAATTGTTTTTATATCATAATTCATTAAATTTATACTTACATTTTGTTATAATATTAATTTTAATAAAATTTTAAAATAGTTTGTTTATTTTATTTTACTGAAAATGTATTGGACTTTACATTAAATTAAATTTGATATCATATTTTAATGTAAAGGTTTTAAATATTAAAAAATATTAATGATATTTTAATTTAATTAAATTTGGTATAGCCAACAATTCACGTCAGGAAAATTCATAGCCATGTAAAATTCACCACTAGCAATTCACTGTGGCAGAAAATTAACGACATTAATATTTTTAATAAAATCAAAGTTTATTAATGTGGTTAATTTTCTGCCACGGTGAATTGCTAGTGGTGAATTTTACTTGGCGATGAATTTTCCGTCAATGAATTTTCAGTGGCGGTGAATTGTTGACCGTGAATTTTCCATCCATGAATTGCTCGCGGTGAATTTTCCTAGAGCCATTATATTTATGTATTAATGTTTATATAACAATAAAATTGGTATTCCTCATTGAAATAAATAATATAAAGGATACAAAGGAGTGTAAGGGCACATTAAAATGTAATTTAACAATGAAAGTTGTGGTCCAAAGAGGATTCTTCAAGATTTTAGATAAACATGTAATGGGTGTGAAACCATAAGAATCAATAAGTTTGCGACACCTCATATATCTATTCTTTGAAATTGATTACAAAATCTCTTCCCATTAAAAATGACGTCCAAAAATTTAAAAAATAATCAATCTAACAAAACATATTTTTAAAAAAACACACATCCCCAAAATTATAATCCTCTCATTGATCTTCAAAAAGGCAATAATGATGGCCATCCTAAAAAGATTCAAACAATAATTTTTATTAAGTCAATCATAAAAAATAAATTTTAAACCCTCTTTATATCTAACATATCCACTATGCACTTAATACCTTTAAAACCAATTATTATATTATAATAAATACCAAATTTTCCCTTCCTTCATGGTCAAGAAAAGAAGGAAAATATAAAGGTCACCTAACCTTTAAAAAAAAGTATAAAATGAAAATGTTTGATAGGTATTGTTGCCCTTCCCTTTGATGCAGTCAAGGGTGTGCTTTGGTCATGGAATCAAAGCTGACGGTGAGAATGACGTCAGATTTGTCTCTTCTTTGGATTACCAAACCGTTTTTTCCTCCACTCCAATGAGAGGAAATATCCGTTTACACCAAAAGGAAATTTCATTTAATTCCAATCTTGGACAAGCCAAAAATTCCAGAGGCCCGTTGAAAACATATACCGAAGGAAAGAGAGAGAGAATCGATTTTGTTGACGCTGTAGTCTTTGCCATGGAGAAGGTTGCGGGTTCGAGACTCTGCGCGGGTGCCCTGCTCCTGTTTCTGCTCATCTTGGCCAATGTGGAGGGCTCTGTGGGTTCTGGCGGTGCTCTGTGGGGCGATGGAGATTTCATGAAAATTTCTTCCTCCTATTCGAAGAAGACTTGTGATGGGTCGATCGGGGAATGTTTTCCAGAGGAAGAAATGATGATGGATTCGGAAATGAACAGGAGGATTCTGGCTACGACTCAGTATATAAGCTATGGTGCGCTGAGAGCGGATTCTGTGCCCTGCAGTAAGACTGGAACGTCTTATTATGACTGTGGGAGTTCTGGGCAGGCGAATCCTTACAGCAAGTCTTGTACTCAGATTACTCGCTGTGCAAGGGATACTAGCTGAGGGCTTCTCCTGGATTTCTTTCCTATCATTTTCTGTCTGTAAGTTAATAAAATCCTATGGGACTTTTTCTGTTTTCTTTTTTCTTCATGGGTTGTGCTTTATTTGCAGACCTTCTTGAAGGGCTTCTCATAAACATGTACTACTGAAAGCTTCTGTTTCCATGTACGATTTGGTGTCTTAAATGCATTTTGTCATATATTTGATGGTGGAATTTGATCTATTTGATTGCCATAGAAATTCTTTGGTAGAAATGGTGAAATTTATTAGTAATTTGTCTTTGTTTTTGGAGTGGTGTAAATGGTTTTGATCTGAGTAATGAATGAGTGAGGTTGGGGATCTCATCTAGAACATAAATGTTTAACAATAATGTGATTGCTGTGTTAAAAATAAATTGGAGAAGTACGGAAGAATAATAAGATCAAATTTTATTTATTGGTGTGATGATTAAATAATGGTGGTGTGATTCTTGACATCGAGACTACTGAAAGCTTCTGTTTCCATGTACGATTTGGTGCCTTAAATGCATTTTGTCATATATTTGATGGTGGAATTTGATCTATTTGATTGCCATAGAAATTCTTTGGTAGAAATGGTGAAATTTGTTAGTAATTTCTCTTTGTTTTTGGAGCGGAGTAAATGGTTTTGATCTGGAGTAATGAATGGGTGAGGTTGGGGGATCTCATCTGAACATAAATGTTTAACAGTAATGTCTTAACAGAGTTTGAATCTCGGTGTTAAGAATCACAACACCATTATTTAATCATCACACCAATAAGTAAAATTTGATCTTATTATTCTTCTGTATCTTTCCAATTTATTTTTAACACAGCAATCATGCCATCTATTCTTGATAAAAGATTCCTGTACTTACTTTTTAAAGTAAAGCTTTACAGTTGATGGGACAACTTGATAAATAAGATAAAATTAATTAATGAATTAGGATGGAGTAATGTGATGTTTATGTTAAACAATTGTTAGTACAGTTAATTGGTTCCCATAAAATCTCTGTAATTTTTTTTGATTCAGCTGTTGTTTTGACAGTTTATTATTTAAACTTGATACAGATTATAAAAATGCAAATACAATGTAAAGGCTAAATATGATAAGAAATAGTTCTGAATATTCTTCCCAGCACAAAAACCTAACCCTTTTTTAATAAGAAAAAATAGTGAAACAATTAATTAATTAAAACATATAAAATAAAACAAGGTCAACTATTCTGGTTCGGTGTAAATGCCTGATACCATTAAAAAACAAACAAGGCCGCCATTGAAACCCCATGATTATATCCATAATACGAACAAAACCGGTCAAATCTTACATGTTTATAAGTTCTATGGACCCATTTAAAAATAAATAAGAACTCGTAGTTCTACGGAGTAATATTTACATGGTCTTCTATAGTTTTTCTATCCCCTTCTTTTTGAGAGGAACATAAAGATTCTTTATAATAAAATTTAGGTTAATTGAATAAGTATTAATTGAGGAGTTGAGGAAGATGGAGGGATGAAGAATGAAGTGAAATATATAAGATTTGTATGTTTTTTTATTAGTGAAATAATATGTGATTTTTTATTAGATATATGTTTTAGAGGACAAGTTCGTAGGCTTGAGACTAATTCACAGCCATAGATCTATATTTGTAGAGTTATATTGTACGACTTTGATCGATGTATAGTCTTTTGCTTTGCATTTTCTAAAGATTTGATGATTAGTGGTATTGATAAATACCTTGTTAGCCTATCATGCAATCGAGCCATAAGGGCATTGCACCTTGATCAACCCCTTGAAAATGAACAATATTGAGAATTGTTGGTGTGAATTAGGTGTTATACGTAACTAGTTCATCTAGTGGGTCCTATTCACATGTTAAGTTTACTTAGGTCCCAAGGAATCTTTCTAGAAGGTTGTTAGTTGTCATAAGATTTTATCTTCTTTTGATATTTATTGTTTGTGTCTTAGGTCATTTAATATTACTTGTCTCATGACATAGGATTAAGACACTTGTCATGATCTTGTCTAATCATATGTCTCACCTTGACTATATAACTAAGGGGTCTCATGTGTAAATCAACAATCATATAAATCATAATCTATCATTTGCAACCTTTGATAGAATAACATTATTTTTTCATAGCTGATCTCTCTTGTGTTTTCATGAAGTTCCTAGATCTTGGGTGACTATAATCTTCAGTCAAATCTTGCTAGGTGTAGAGTGTTATATACCAACTCTTACAAGAACAACTAGCAAGTGTCTACGATGCAAATTATTTACTCTTTTTGTTACACCAAATTGAAGTGTGGTGTTATTTATTGCTCCAATTCTCTCTAGAATGAATGAACTTTCAAATGCTTGATATGACTAGAGTGGTTGCATTGAATGTTTATAAATACTAACACATAACATCGAGTTGTGCTAAAAGTGTGTTTGCCTCAAGGTACAACGTAAAGGAGGCCAATCAAACAAACTTGGATTTTAAATCTTAAATTGGGAAATGATAGCTTTGTGACTACGAGATTTCCCTATGTTGATAGATTTTTCTTGGAATGGAAAAATGGTCAAATCCACGTCGTAAATGACTAAGTGGAGGTAGGTACATAGATAGGCATTATAAACATGTAGATAAGACAAAGTATAGGAGTGAGTATGTAAATAGATAAGTTAGGGCTAACTGTATAGGAATATGTGTATGTATAAATGGATAAAGAGGCTAGAGGAATTAACCCAACTTTGCATAATATCATGTCATTTGTCACTATGTACATCTATTAATAAATTACCTCAAAATAGGAACAAAGGTAAAAGAGAAATGACATTGGTCTCTAAATTTCACTATTACATTTTTCCCTCACTTTGAAGTGTAGGAAAATCTTAAAATGATCATGTATCTTAAAGTATCTAGCACTCACAAATATGCATGTAAAGTAAATGTTTAGACACTCAAAGGATATCATTATGGGAGGTTCATATAAATTAATGACCTACAAGGATATGATCCCGTGTGTTTTCCTTTTATTTATGTATTTTTAAAATAAGACAAGTCTTTATAAGCCCTTGATTCTAGTTGCATATCTAAACATATGAACATTAGTGACATGATATATACCCCTAACTCCTATACTACAAACAGTTAGTTGTATTCATAGGATATATAGAATATATTGTTTAAGCACATAAGAATGCATCCCCCAACATAGGTAATGAAATGGTAGTGCAACCCTCAATGGCCATTTAACACCCATGGAAGTATATATAGAGTACTAGGATAGGCATATGCCCCCTATGTGGCACCAAAAGCATAAGCACATAAAGGTTGGTAAGGCATTTAATCCCTAGTGGTATATAGTCAAAAATATGGGAAAGGTCCCCAAATAGAAGGCATAAGGCTACAATAGGAGGCATAAATCCAAGATAAGGGGAAAGAACCCACAAACATGTATATAATTGAGATGATGGGACAAGTCCCCAAGGTATAGTAATAGTGGGAATAATGTGAAAAATGGGGAAGCATAATTCCCCTAAATGTACATGGAAAGGGGAATGCCTAGTGCAATACCTTCAATGTAAAGTATAATCATGAAGTCTAGTGACTTAGAAAAAGATGAAAACATGACATATATCCCCTAATATATAAGTATGGCAAAATAAGCTCAATATGTCATGAGGGAATCGTGATGTTTCCCCATAGTATTTTGAGTCTCTAGAAGTAGAATATTTTAATGTAGTGTTAAGTGTTAATGTAACAAATAACTTAAGGTTGTAAGATGTGTCAATATATAGGCTCAATGTATGAAGCTCTAACAAGTAAGATGTATGAATGCAAGACCATAATATAGGATGTATCAAGCTTGATGCATCAATAGGAACAATATGTAAGCTCTAGTAAGTATGATATATACCAATGTGAAATTAATAAGTAAGCTCTAGGCAATGCATGATAATAATGTAAGTATAATGTTTAAGCTCTAAGTATAGTAATATAATAGAAATTAATCATGAGCATAAGGAAAGAAAAAAACATGGACAAAAGGATGATAGAGCAACAAAAGTAAATAGGCAACCAAAGTGAGGAAATAGGAATAAAGGCATATGAACAATGTAAAAATCTAATAATGCTCCCCAAGTGAATGGGGATAAATACAAAATCTAAAATAGGTACAAATAGACATGACAATAGAAGTCAAATCAAAAGACCAACGCATAAAATAAAAAAAGAACTAAGGTATAGAATTATGAAAAGAAAAAGAAATGAAATTGAACCTATAAGTATATATGAATATGCACTATAGTGGTGCTCATAAATCATTAAATATTATATTTCTTAAGTATTTCCATCTTAGGTTTATCAACCATTAGATCATCATTGGTCCAAAAATTATCATCCAATTCACCTTTTCCTTTTCTTTTTATTCTTCTTTACTTGTTTTCTCAATAAACACGCATTTCATCTTTGCTTGTTTTCTCAACACATTAGCAACTATGTTATTTTGGTGATAGCCACTAATGTGTTGAGTGGATCTTTGGGAACACTCAAATAAATTAACAATTACTCTAAGGCCTATGTTAACTATGAATTTCTGTAAAAACACTTAGTGAGATCATTGAAAGAATGAATAAACCCTTAAGTGAAAATAACTACTTTATATATGTGAGAGAAAATCACCCAGGAAACTCAACTACATAATGAACCTTCATGAGATAGAGAGGAGCACTATGCTACTTCACCAGAGAGAAAATGAAAATATGAGATATGATTAATTTACATAATGTTACAACCTTTTAAAGGCATAAAGTATATGGCAGGTGTAAAACTACTCGATATGAGAAAGAAACCACCCGAATTAATAAAATTATTATGCCTAAGTTAACTTAAGCCTAAGGTAAATGTAATTTACTCTAACACCCCCCCTTAAGTGCAACTCAAGGAGAATGCAAATGCAAATATGAAGATGCAGTATGGGTCCCGACTACACAGCCATGTTAGGTACCCATTTACAATGCAAAAAGAAATTTCTCACAACCAGAGAAAAGGAGAAAAACCATGTGGGAAAAAACCCCTCTCCAAAAGAGAGAAAATAAAAAATGATGCATGGATGGAGGACTCAATCACAACCCCCAAGGACTACATACATCATGTATATACAATCAACAACCCCCCCATACGAGGGAAAGAGAGAGACTATATAGCCCCCCCACAATGTGTAATCACCTGCAAAAATGGTAAGTGCTTGAAGTGCTTGAAGACAAAACATGATCCAATGTCGACAAACAACTTGTCTCCCTTTCAAAAGAAACAAAACCAAATACAAATGCAGGTATGCTTCCCATTCCAAATAGGAATTGAAAGAAAGAAGCATGAAAATGTATGGCGATGTATCTGGAATATGCTCATGTGTCGCTAAGACCTTGGAAGATGATGCCACGAACCAATTAGGAACATGCCCAATCACAATAGAAGGTGACAAACAAGGTACCAATGGAAACTGATGCTGAATAATATCCAAAGACTGAAATAGGGTGACAACAATTGTACCACAACTATCATCAAATAGGAGGGATATACCCTCAAATGTGTCCTACAAATCTGAAATGTGAGATTCCACGAATAATGAACCAATGTCTAATAAATAAGAATTCAAATCAAGAAGACAATGAGATATTGGTTGTGATGAATCACTGGATGTGCTCAATGAATCTTCAACACAAAATGAATGATCTTGCTAAACAGGAATGATAGGAGCCTCAACCAATGACTCTGCACAATGAATCACTGAAGGTGAAGGTACATCAACTGTCCTTGATGGAGAAGGAGCATCTGAAAAAACGTCGTCATCCTCATCTGAAGACTCAAAGTATTCCAAAACTTCAAACTCCTGCATAGTAGCATGATCATAGGGTATCTTGTCTGAAAAATGAAGAGGCACTAGACAATCTAAAACATGATCATCTGGGAATGGCTGAGTATCAGGATCTCCATGTATTTGCCATATTTTAATCCAAAGAGTATATGGACACTCAAAATGATCAATAGCATCCAAAGTGGCATCATTAATACGAATTGTAATAACTCCTAGGACATGATCCCTTTTGCAATTCCATTGAAATTTCTTACTATTAGTACCAGGGGAACCAGATTATATAGGTATGGAAAAAGATGAAGCCATCTCAAGTTATTCAATATACCATCTCTCCATTGTGTATAGTTCCCCCTTTCCAACATAATCACAATAGGATGTAAGGAAAAACGGAAAATCAACTATGACAAATCTCCAAAAATGCAAAGAATTAACCTTCAACAACAAATTTGAAACTCCCAAATACTGCAAATGAAATCTTCCCAAAATGCTTCAGGAAGCAATAATGCAAAAACAAGGGTTGATAATCAAGCAACTCCAAAGAGCACAACAACACCAATATTGAACTTCAACGGATTAATAGCACCACCAAACAAAAAAATATGAGAGAAATTCCTCAACCACTACAAAGGTGATGAAAATACCTTTTCGTTGATATGTGGTTTGCGAAAATTGACCTCCATTTGCAAAAGATGTGCAAAAAAAGATGCCTATAGAGGCACTTTCGAATTAGGCTCTTGGTCCCACCATGTGACCACGTTCATCCTCGGTAGCAAAAAAAATGGGCCCAACCAATCAAGCCTCACCAAGCCACCAAGTTCAGTAGGGCACAATCACCGAGCACCAACCACCACACACACAATTACCGAGCACCACCACAATTCCTTCATGCAAGAGATAGCCTCTCAACAACCTTGTAAGTCTTACACTTATGAGGGAGAATAAAATGATATTTTAAGGGCCAAAAATACCATTACGTAGCCAATGTGGGATTCAAATCCCAGAACAATGCTCAGTAATCGAACACAGAAGGGCCCACCAGGAAAACCCTAAAAAAATATTTAGGGGAAACTTTATAAAATATAAAGTTTCAAAAATTTGCTGCAAGTATGCACTCCGATCTCTCTAGAAAATCTTCATCCTTCTACAATTACAAATCACGGCTTGAACAGAAAATCACAGCCTCCAGATAAAGATTTGACAGCCTTTAAACAAAAACGCCTTCAATCAAAACCATCAACCAGGAATAGAATCGGGCCAACAAAACGCCTTCAATAGCCAATGGCGGGTTTTCAGATGCAAAAATTGTGCAAGATACAAGGTCTTCCTTAGCAAAAGATGCCCTCCAGTCTAGCCACTCAACAATGAAAATGCCTCCACTAGTTAAAAAAAGAGTCCTCCAAACTCCATAGATCACCTTCCAATGTAAGAAGCACCTACAAACAAAACCATGCCTTCGTGAATTGCATCAGCGTCTCCACAATCTCACGCGGCTTGCAGACTTTCGTTTGGGAACATCCAACTTCGAGAATGATACAACCGATTAAACCACAAAAAACAACCATCGCCAAATACAAAGTGTGTAGGCCGGCGGACAAGTGTGGCTGGAGGCTGATAGAAAAGTATAGAGGTTGACAAAGTATGGCCCGCCTCAACAAAATAAATACAAACTCAAAATTAAAGGAACGCTTCCTCCAACTTGTAGATTGAAATCATGAAAAAAGGAATAAAAATGCCTCTTCCACAAAATATCGGGCCTGTAGTTACCAAATTGTCGCTTCAATGAAAAAAACCGTAGCCTTTTGGGAAGAAAAACACACCTTCAACCAAAAATGAATTTCAACGCCCAACCAAGCAAGGAACCACACCAATTGGCAATGGAGAAACAATTAAATGTCTTCAGAGAAAAATTCACAGCCAACAATAGAAAAATATAATAATCATAATGAGGCATCTTTGAAATTTGAAGAAATTTCAAAAGCTGAGATAAACGATCTCATAGATCTCCAACAAAAACTCTCAGGAAGGATTCACAGATGGGTGGCTCTGATACCATGTGAGAGAAAATCACCCAGGAAATTGAACTACAGAATGAACCTTCACGAGATGGAGAGGAGCACTATGCTACTTCACCAGAGAGAAAATGAAAATATGAGATCTGATTAATTTACACAATGTTATAGCCCTTTAAAGGTATAAAGTGTAAAACTACCTGATACAAGAAAGAAACCACTTGAATTAATACAATTATTATGTCTAAGTTAACTTAAGCCTAAGGTAAATGTAATTTACTCTAACACCCCCCCTTAAGTGCAACTTAGGGAGAATGCAAATGCAAATATGAAGATGGAGTATGGGTCCTGACTACACAACCATGCTAGGTACCCATTTACAATGCAAAAGGAAATCTCTTACAACCAAAGAAAAGGAGAAAAACCCTGTGGGAAAAAACCCCTCTCTAAAAGAGAGAAAAGAAAAAACAATGCATGGATGGAGGACTCAATCACATCCCCCAAGGAATACATGCATCATGTATATACAATCAACAGCCCCCCCATAAGAGGGGAAGAGAGAGACTATATAGCCCCCCAAAATGTGTAATCACCTACAAAAATGGTAAGTGCCTAAAGACAAAACATGATCCAGTGTTGACAAACAACTTGTCTTCCTTTTAGAAGAAACAAAACCAAATACAAATGCCAGTATGCTTCCCATTCCATATAGGAATTGAAAGAAAGAAGCATGAAAATGTATGGTGATGTCTCTGGAATCTACTCATAATATTGGTGTTGCACCACCAAACAACAATCATCAAGGATTAAAATGCACATGGACCCTAATGAAAGGATATATAAATGAAGCATAATGATGTAAAAATAAAGGTGAAAATAATACGTACTTAGAAAAATATAAATTAAAAAACCCTAATGTAAAACCTTAGAAATAAGGTTGGTTAACCAAAATGAAAAGGAAAATAAATATTCCTCATAATGAAATCTAGGCTAATTCAATTAATACAAAAATTAAGCACAATCAACCTAGATTAAGTGTGTAGTTGAGGAATGCTAAATTGAATAAGATTGAAGGACGATAGCTCAATAACTAAATAATGATGCCAAATGGATACGACTAATGAATCAATAAATATTGTCAAATGTGAGAATAATTCCTCTTTATTAGTGAATCTAGACATGATATTTTGTGTTTGTTAGAGGACAAGTACCAAGCTTAGAACTGATTTATGACTATGGACATATGCTTATGATTTGAATTCTTCTTGGAAATCTATAGTGCTTTATCTATAACTTCACTTGTGTAATGCATAAAGTCTAGAATTGACAAAACACACAAAAGTGACTATTTTTGTCTAGAATAAAACTCAAGGAACTAGATGTTACTTTGCACATAAAAAGGCACAAGTGATGTTGACACCTCGACCTCATTAGCACTAGTACCACTAAAAAATAAGTGAAACATGTATGTGACACAATCAATTTCTTTCTTTAGTTTGTCAAGCAAAGTAAGTTATTGATTTGGATTCAACAATATAGGTGTAATTAGAGGATTCAAAGGTTGAGAGTTGCACATGCTACCTCATGTTTTATCATCTTAACACTTGGTTTGGTTTAGTACATTCTACTATAATCTCTACTATGTGTGAGATATGTTGCAAGAATGGAAAGATTGAAGGTGTTGTCATTGATGTCAACTAGTCAATTGGTTATCAACTAATTGTTGTTGTCATTAGTGTCATGGATACAGGTTGTTGGCTGTATATATCAAGGATATTGAGAAAAATGTAATGAAGATATGTTGAGTGGTTGCTCTGAGTTTTTTTCCGGATTTGCTCCTATGTTTGTGTGGTTCAAATATGTTGATCATGGTGGTTGGAAGATGCTATATCCAAAATTTTAGCTATTGATTCATTGTATAGTGAAAGTTATGTTCACCAGTTGTGAATTGTGGTTTTCTGTGTTTCTGGTTGAGGTCCGAGAGAAATGTTGTTGGTACAGATTTTTCTTTGATGAAGTCTTATGACTTGTGGTTCTAGAGTTGAGTTGCCTTGATCATGTTGAAGATAATTTTGGTATATGGAAGGTTCGTGCTTAATGGTTCTATGTGTTTTACACTAGTTTGGCCAACCTTGTGTTGAACACTACTTTCAAATTTGATGAAGCATGTTGGATCTATTTGGGTCGCCCTCATTCTAATTCTACCCTAGGATGTTTTGGCACTGACCTAATTTGAATTTGAATTTGGATGGCCGACTTTGGATATGTTTTAAAGTTGAAGATATTATAAATATAGGATGAGTTAGTGGTGAAAAATATACAAGAGCGAAGAAGAGAGATAAGTGAAAGGAAAAAGAGCAGATAGATGCGACAGTGATGCTATCTAGTGAGTGTGTGTGATGTGAGTGTGGAAGATCAATGCGAAGCCTAAATGCTGAGTTTTCATATGCAGTGAGCAGAAGGTGAATTCTATCATTCATGCATGTCTATGAGTGATTGTGGTGGAATCCTTTATTGCATTGAGATTGTTTTCTCTTTGTAACAAATCTTCTTTGTCTTCTTTGTATCTCTGTGGCAGTGAACCCTCCGGGTTGATATCCCTATTGGATAGTGAGTCCTTGTTTTGGTAGCGAGCCTTGTTTCTCAGGTAGTGAACCTCTTGTAATTAGTTTTGATATTCTCTACAGTGTGAGTTAATCCTCACCATGGTTTTTCCCTTATTGGGTTTTCCACATAAATCTAGTGTTATTGTGTTTATGTGTTGGATTTAAGTTTCTGCATTAGCATTTGATGATTAATCATTTAAGTAATGTTAAGAATTAATTCCGATGATTGAATTAAGAGATTAAATCTATGAAAAATGATTCACCCCCTCTCAGTTGTCCTTTCCAAATAGCATAGTTATAAAAATCCTAAGAAAACTAAAGAAACTTTTCTTTTTCAAGAAACTGCTACTTGGAATCCAACCCTTTACTGTGTCGTCGCTATGGTTATATAGCCACTAGAAAAAGAAAGCATCGCCTCAACACATAAGTAATTACTGCCAGATGTCATAATTTGATAGCTTGCAATCTGATCATGGATCCCTGGTTAGGCCGTAAAAGTCTTTGCTCATTAATTCTTAGCTACTGCATTTATGTCTTTTAGATATTTAGCAAAGATGTAGGCTTGTAGATGATCAAATCCTAAGAACATTCTGGCAACAAAAGAAATTCCATTGACCATTTACATCACCTTAAGGCACGACTCCAAACTTCTATTGACAAAACCCCAGAAAATAAAGGGCAACAAACTTTGATAGACACCCCAAAAGATATCATCAGGCACAGTCCTTAGAGAGATGACACGTCATGTGGGCGAAGATCTTATGATTTCTAAAAAACCTTTTGGAGAAAACTTCTGCCAAACTGACGCGTGTCTCGGGCCCTCCTCTGTAAAGAAAAATTATATGAGAAAGTTGTGCAGCCACCACGTGGCGTATTGCCCATCTTTCCGACCAGCCTTATATAAACCCAAACATTTCAGAAGATAAAAACAAAAAAGAAACTAAAGATCAAAAAGTTGAGGCAAAGAATAATGTTTTACAGTTCTGGCGACTCACAGGGGCCTTCGCTTGCGGAGGTACGAACCTAGCTCTCTGGAAATTCCTAGAGTTTAAGGAAATAGGAGTGTTGCACCTACCATTCTACTTCAGTTGGTAAAGGAATACTATGAATGATCCTGTACGCTCTGTCAAGTTGGAAAACCTCCTTGAAAGATACGACTCACCATCTTGTAGTAACCACTCTGAGGTAATGATAAAGGTGAGAAAGGCGAAAAATATCTCGCTCGATCTCATTGGCTGCATGTGTTGTGTTTGAACTCAGAAGTTCTGCAGAAGTCTGATCCTTCTGTTTGATGGCTTCCATGATCTGTTCTACTGTATGCACATCTCTGTCTAGGGAGAAAAAGGGAGGTAGCCCATAATTGATCAAGACATTGAAATCCAAGAACTCTTTATTTCTTCGACTCTCCTTGCCAGCACCATCTAGAAATCCTTGCATTTTTTGGTGACTTTAAGGGAGTTGATAAACTCACTTGCTTTGATGGAAGTGATTCTTCAATTAGGAATCCCAACATCTTTTAGGACCTCATTGGAAGCTACACAAAGCCTGGAAATGGAACTTTGCGACTCCGCTAGTCTAGAGTCATATGTCAACAAAATATGATCGGCCATTGAGCCAATCTTTCTATTTATTTCCCAGACATTCCTCAGGAGTTGCAAAATAGGTCAGAGAACAGGAACTGCAGCTGGAATCCAATCCTAGTGTGAAGATACCAACCTTTTTAATAGCGGGAGTGACCCAAATTTTTGTGCAATGGCTAGCTCTTGATTGAGTTGAACCTCTTTGTTTCTCACATTCTCCTCTACTCGATCTCTCTCATTGAGAGAATTTTCTAGTTCAGAGCTTATTCTTCTCACCTCCAGGTCATGGGTCTGCAAAGTAGACACAACTTGTTTTTCTAGCTTCAATTTTTCTACCTTTGCCCGTGCTTTCCCGTTACTATCATAAACTTTGGATTGGACACTATCCAATTCTTTTTGTAGGTTTTCGTGAGCACTTCTATACTCCATACGCTGGATGATGAGTTCAACTTTTAGTCTTTAAATTTCAGCCTAAAGCCAAACTTGTTGGATCTGTGCTTCTTTGAGCAATCTTGAGGTTTCCCCTTGCTTACCTTGAAGCTACATTATGCAGGCCAACTCAACATCTTTGGCCTTAATTTTTGTCTATAATCTTCCCACTATTTCCCTCACATTAACCAAATTTGCTTCATGCTTCCTTAATCTCTTGCCCAACTTTTGATAATCTGCATATACTACTTGTTGGGTGGTCTTAGCCAAGACTACCTTGTCGTGTGAACAAGTTTCATTTAGATCTAGGCCTGTTGTCCAAATGTTGTAATCCTCCATCTGCATCTTCCCTTCAGGTTTTGTGGCAAGCAGTGTCATGGTGCTAATCAGGAGAGAATTTTGTTTCTCATTGTAGCAAGCCTCGATTTTCTTCGTAGCCGGCAACTCAGTGTCCTTCAAAAGCCACTTATGTTTAGCATTTCATCGGGCCAGCTTGGTCACATTGAAATGATCCTAGAGGGTTTGAGGAGCATCGACATTCTATGCTGCAATAGGGGCACTAGGAGGAAAACCAAAAAGGGTGACAAAAGGAGAGACCTTAGATGTATGAGCATGCGGTGAAGAAAATGGGAGCGTTATCATGGAAAAGGGTGGCACACCGAGCTGAGACTGAGTGGGGGATTTTCCAGTAGGGGTGAAAAGAGACACAGTTGGGCGCAAAGGTGTTTGTTTGGAAGATGATGGGCTAGGTGTGGGAGTTAACAAAGATGTTTCATCTCTTTCTAGAGGGGCCTGTGATAGGGCAATCAAAGAATCAACAGTAGTCAAGGCAGATAATGCTCATTTGGGTTGTGGGGTAATTTCAAGGGTTTCACTACAAACAAGAGGGGGTGTATTCAAAATTAATAGGTCAGGGCCCGAAGATGGAGAATTCCTTTCCACAAGAAGAGGAAAAGGGGTAACTAAGGATGCAAAAATGGGAAGAAGAGAGGGAGCGAAACTTACCTGGACTGTAGTAGTCGACACATCTTGTAGGGCATAATCCACTTTTTCTTCTCCTCAGGTCAGTATGTCGGATACACCTAGATATTGGACCCGCCTTCTTTTCTCATGACCAAAACTAATGTGTCCCAATCTCCTGGCCACCGAACCCTCCGAAACTTGTCCCTCAACGATCGCAACAGATGACGCTCTTGGAGACCGTCAGACTCTCTTTCCTTTACTTTGGGCATTAGAGGAGGACGAGGCTCATGAATCCCTTTGCTTTGAATCCCTCCAATTTTTGGATTCCTGAGGTTGAGAAGCCTGATGCAGAGCTTCCTCCTCATCGACTTCATGGCTGGTTTTTGGATTGTTGTTATCAAATTCTACCTCCTTATCATAAATTTCTTTGAACTCTTCGTCCAGCTGGAACTGTCCAACAGGTAGGTTGAGGCACTGCAACTCCTGTCGAAATCTCCAGAAGTCTTCCTTCTTTCTCTCGGACCACCCCTTCTTCTTCAGTTGTGTATTGATAGGTTTTCTTATCAGAAGGTTCCTGTCATACTGTACCTTTGGTGTGTAGAAACTCAGCCATTCCGATCGCTTGAAAGGAATATGTTTCAATTCAATATACACCTCAACACTTTCTCGAGTCAAATTCTTCCTTCTGTCAAAGTATTCCCTCTCCTCATGTCTTACACTATAGATTCCTTGTGGGTTGTAATCCCACTTGTCACAGATGAGGACCAGACCTAAGGCCTCCAATAGATCCTTGAGCTCCTCTTCACAAAATCGCTTGTTAGCGATACTCGATTGTTTGCAATATTGAGGGGAAGTGGATATAACTTCGTTTTGTTTCTTTCCGCACCATAGATGCTGTCAACAATAGTCACCTGGTGGCACGCCTCCAATGTGAAGATTTTGTCTGTCACAAATCTAGGGATTTAGAAAGAATCATAGGGAAAGCCAAGGAATATGATAAATGTGAAGTCTGTGCCTGTGAAATAATCCATAGAGTTCAGTAAAATCTTCATCCACTGTGGGACTTCAGGCAAGAAACGACCAATAAGGTGAGGCAATAATTTTTGAAGTACTGGCCTCCAAAAATAATTCGCAAACCAATAATATCCCCCTATTTTAGAAAGTATATGGGTCCACACAAAAATTGGCTGAAGACAGCCCCTTTCATCTAGCCTAGATACTGGTACATTTCTCCCCAACCATTCATAATTCTAATGTAAAATTAGGTGAGCCAAGAAATAAGAATACCTGAATTTGGAATCGGTTTTGTAATTCCTTAGCTGTAGCAACATGTTTCCTGCTATTATCTCGGAAAAATCATAGTGCTTTTCGTTCTTTTCTCTCTTTAGCGCATAGGCTAAGCCAAACTGAAAAGGAAGAACCTTTTCATCCTTGTCAAGACCAAAAACCCAGGCCATCATTGAAAACACTGACTGTGTGTCCCTCTTGAATTTGTCGTATGAAAGAGGGAAAGAGATATGACATAAGTCTAGCTATTCCCTGGTTTCTTCTTCATAAAAATTTGTTCCCTTGGCCTTTTCTTCCCCAAAAATATCTATCCTTTCTTCATCAATGAGCTCTACATCCTAGGCCGCAGGGATGCACAACATATCTCGTATAGCTTGAGCAAAAACAATAACCCTAATCTCGCAATTTTGAATGACCCCTATTTCTCTGTCGAATCTTTTAGCACAAGCATCAACTAGCTCCGGGCATGGATGCACAGTGGGAAACATGAACTGTGGTAAACCACAATCCCAGAGCCGAAATAGAAAACCCTTAGCCGACCCATACTTTTCTTTTCTTTGAAAGGCGCCTTCTCTGAGACTTTTGGGGTTAACCGACAACTTGGGGTCAAAATCCTTGTCGGCGATATCTTGCACTACCTCTCTTTTCATGGGCTTATCCACTAGCACCTTTTTGTAGAATTCAAAAGGTCGCTCCTCTACGGCCAGGGCATTGGCAAATGACTTCCTCCCAAAAACATTAACAGATCGAGGTTGTCGACCCGGAGCTGCGACTTATCTCCCAGAGGTTGAAGGTTCTACCATGACTATTATTAGAAGTTGCAGAGAATTCTTTTAACAACAAAAATGATCACTTGCCTTTTTCTTGAAAAGGAAAACCCGCTTTTGAGTGTAATTAATTCTTTGCTTGTACATGTAGTTAAGACTATGCTATTACAACTAATCCATTAAATGCTTCCACCGAGGCGATACGTGTGAACATGAGATCTGTATCCCTCAGGAATGCCGAAGATGCCATGAGGATGGAATTAGTACATTCCCACCATTGCCTCTTTTACAAATAAATTTCTTGCATTGAAGCACGTGCTTTTGCTATATGGAATGTGTGGAAGTGATGCAAGGTACACCCTGAAAAGACGTGTCCATTGATTTGTCAGAATTTTTAGCGCATTAAATCATGTCTTTTCTCATTAGTAAGCTAGCTCGCGCTGATGATGGTGAAAGACACATGTCAACAATCGGCGTATGAGAGCATTTACTTCGAATGCCCAAATTTATTTCTCTGGACATTCCATCTGATTCTCCGTATGAATTATCTATCTTACTTTGTTCTGTTTTAAAATTTTCCATTACTGTCCGGCCAAAAATAAACATTTTATTGGTTGGGTTTTCAGGTTCACCTTTTCTATATATAGCCATACCACCTTTTGCAACATCCATTCGAACATATAGTCTCTTTAAGTTAGCTAGCCTTCAGCTTTTTCCCATTTCGTCATATTTGCTGCCTATTAGAATTTCTGCTGGCCTTGGTACCCCTATTCGGCTTCTTCCCAGGAGACCACAATATAACTTTGTAGGAGAAATTACTAATGATCGGATCAAGCACTTGGTGAAGAAATGCGACCCTCTTAAGATGATTGTGTTCAAGTGGGTGGTCAGTGCAGACTTTATCACCAACGAGAACCAGCTTCAGAGCAATTGTAATGTGCTTTCTTGGTTTGTGGCCTCATTGCTGGACTTGAATGTGTCCAAACCTATGATAATTGAATTGTGTCGCGAGATGTTCGATACATTGATGATGGAGGGGCTTGGAGAGATAGTGCAAGTGGCCATCCTTGGTGTTGGTATCCCGAGTGCTATGGACCTCCATAGGCATGTGGACTTCGGCATAGACGTACCCTGGTTACCCTTTCTTTCTGATTTCCGCACTATGGATGTTGAGATGCACCGCTACTCCTCTCAGCCAGTGGCCACTTTTCTGTTGTAGGAGTATGGCGTGGAGCAGGTTTCAGGGCTACCTTGGAGGAAGCATTCGACTTCTTGGTGCAGAGTCACAACGAGTAGGCCGAAAGCCTTTGTTGTAGGGCTTGCATTTGTCGTGTTTTCAACCCCTCATTTTGCAACTTGATAGACAAAGAAAAGAAAAGGGAGAAAAAGACGAAGATAATGAGCCCTTCTAGCTTCCTAGACGACGAATGGAGGCTTTTTTTGTCTATTTTTTCATGTAGCCTCCCCCTTTGATATTTTGACTTCATAACTCCTTTTGGGTTTGCTCGAGAGAGCCTTATGTTTAAAACTGAGCCTTGGGCTTGCATTATATGTAAAATATTTATAGATATAATACAATACAAGCTTTTGTTTCTTTAGTGTTCTTCTTTCAGTTGCGTTATTTCAAAATTTTGAAATATATACAAATTTTTTACATATGGTACATAACTGTTAAAATTTTCAGAGAATTGTGCACTTTAATGGAAACTTTTAGATAAATACCGTTAACCGGTATATCTAAAGCATTTCCTTCCATATCTTCAAGTTCATACACATTCTTTTCTTTGCATGTGTTGATTTGGAAAGGTCCCTTCCATAGTGCTTCAAATTTTTGGTGTTGCCCTAGTTTTGCAGTACGCTCATCGTACTTTAACACTAGGCTCCCCTCTTTGAATTTTGGGCTAGAAGTCTTTTTGTCAAACCATTTTTTGACTGTCTGCTGGGAATAGATCATGGCTCCATGGGCATTTTCTCTATCTTCTTCGAGTTTGAGGAGTTCTACCAACCGTACTTCCATTCCACCATTTTCTTCATCCTCCAAGACTTTGAGTAGCTGTAAAGTAGGAATTTCTATGGAGATGGGTATCACTACCTCTTTTCCGTATACCAACTCAGAAGGGGAAGTCTTTAGAATCTGCTTGGGGGTAATTCGGGCCACCCACAGAACAACCCACAAATGCTTGTGCCATTCTCTTTGTCGTTCTGACCCAATGTGTTTGATTAACCTAATTTGGTTTTTGTTGGTGGACTCCACTAACCCATTCCCTTGTGGGTAATAGTTTGATGAATTTTTAAGGAAAATTCCATGTTTGATAGCAAAATATGACATCCCTGTTCCAACAAAAGCTCAAGAATTATTGGATATGATGGTTTCGGGCGGGCCAAATCTGGCCACTATTTCTTCAAGGAAATTAACAATTTCCCCTTCTGTTGCATTCTTTAGGGCTACATCTTCCATCCATCTTTTAAAATAATCAATCACCATAAGGATCCACTTATTTACAACATTGGAAATAGGATTTATCATGCCGATAAAATCCAAACCCCATTGCGCAAAGGGTTCTTCAGTTACAAACAGGCTCAAGGGTAGAGCGGCATTCTTTCTTTTTCCAACAAAATATTGGCACTATGTACATTTCTAAACTAGGCGATGTGCTTCAACAAACATAGAGGGCCAATAGTATCCCACTTGCATTATCTTCAAAGTGGCATTTTTGGTGGAAATGTATCCACCCTGAGGACTGTGATGAAATTCGTTGAGAACCCTTTCCGCATGTAGGCTATCGAGGCATCTAAGCAAAACACCATCATAATTTCTCTTGAATAGTACATCCTCGATTAATACATACTTGGCACCTTGCAATCGGTAGTATCTCCTTTTATTGAACAAAAGGTTGGTCGAGTAATATCCCTTCTACATATATCGAGTTCGATCACCCACCCAGGATTGTTCAGACTCGAATTGGTTTGAGTAGACTTGATTGGTGTCCTTTTCAGTCGTGAGACTTGCTTCCTATGCGATGTATTCACATAGGCCTCTTCCCTGAACCATCTTGGTTGGTCTGATTCCCACATCATATTCTATGATCTTAGTGATCCAATTTTCTCTTTTTTTGGTGATCTCACCTTTTGTAATATATTCCCGCACACTGGGATGTGCTACAAGGATAGTGATCTTGTTGGCCGACACCAAGTGTCAGAACTTTTTAAAACTTTTTACTATGACAAAAGCTTGTTTTTCCACAAAATTGTACCTAACCTCATAGCCCTTTAAAGTTCTTGAATGGAAAGAAACATGATGTTCTCTATCATTCTAATCGCTTTTCTGAGTAAGCACTGAAGCTATACTATCCTGAACACTATATACATAAAGTAAGAAATCTTTGAAAAAATCCAGATTAACCAATACTAGAGCGGTAGAAATATCTATCTTTATTTTCTCAAAAGCTTCCTTTCCCTTGGAGGTCCATTTGAACAACAAATTCTTTTTAAGCATTAATGTGATAGGCCTCACAATACCGACAAAGTTCAAAATGAACCTACTGATAAAATTAATTTTCCCCATAAATGATTGAAGTTCTTTCTAGTTTAATAGCAGAGGTAATTCCATTATAGATCTAACCCTTTCAGGATCTATTGCTATGCCCTCCTTAGACACTACAAAGCCAAGTATCTTACCTTGAGGTACTCTGAAGACACATTTCTTGGGATTTAAAGAAATCCAAAATTGTTAGCACTTCTAGAAAACCTTTTCTAGATGATCGAAATGATTATCCTTTGATTTTGAAAAGACTGTCAGGTCATCCAGGTGTATCAAGATAGTTAGGTTGATTAATCATTTGAAAGAAATATCCATTGCTCGTTGAAAAGTTGCACCAACATTTGACAGTCTGAATGGCATCTTGGCATATGTGAACGTTCCCCACTTAGTTGTGAACGTCATCTTGTGTTGATTGCTCTCCTTTACATATACCTGATTATATCCGAAAAAGCCATCAAGCAGTGAGAACATTTCAGATCCGATTACTATTTGTAGAATTTTCTCCATTGACGACAAGGGGTAATGGTCCTTCAATGAGGCCTTATTCAAGTCCCGAAAATCAATGCAAAGTTTGATATCACCATTCTTCTTTCAGATGGGCACCAAATTTGACACCCAGGTGGAATGTTTGATCGGATATATGATTCTTGATTTGACCAACTTGGTGAGCTCCTTCACTATCAAGGCTTCAACCTTCGGGTTGACTGACCTTTTCTTTTATCGGACGGGCTTGGACCCTTCCTCCAAATCAATAGTATGCTAAATTATACCCAAGTCATATCCTCTTAGATCATCATAGGTCCAGGCCATGACTCTGTTGTACTCATATCACAAATCCCTTGATCTTTCCTTAACCCTTTAAGGGACTTCTTTTCTGACTTTGAGCTTTCTACCGCTTCAAACATCAAGTTCTTCATAATCTCTTTCATCTGTAGTGAACCTCCACTTGCCATTTCTAGCATCTTCAAAATGAAAAAGGTTTTTGAGAGAAATCAAACCTCTGGGAAGCTTATTTCCTTTCAATTGGATGAATTGACCTTCAGAGAAATCAACTCTTGGGGGAGAATCGTCAGGGTCCATTCCTCCCTTTTTTACGAAGGTGGCAATTTGAGTGTCATCATCGAAAACTTTCCAATTTTCATCATTGTCGGGAATTGAGGGTCGGATGACAACTTGCACTGCATTTTGCTTGGTGGAGTCAGAAACTGGATCAAATTGTGACCCAACTGATGCCATTCGATTAGCGACACTATTCTGAGATTGGGGAATAACCTGTATGTTGTAGGCTTTGAAGCTCTCAATTAGATCCCAAATTCAATGTCTATATGACTTCATTTGAGTGTTCTTTGTAGTTGCTTGGCTGCAGACCTAGCTCACCGCCAGCTCTGAATCTCTGAAAACTTGTACTCTCTTTACACCCATTGTTTTAACAAGGTTTAGGCCATGGACCAAAGCCTCATTCAACATCATTATTCGAGCTTAAAAACAAAAAATGATAAGCTTTGAGAGTTTCGGATCCCATTGGGGATAGTAATCGGACGCCTACTCTGGAGTCAACTTTACACTTGGCTTTGTCAAAATATAGGGTCCATAGATGATTATCAGACAGATCATTGGATTTCTCTTGATCCTTCACAAGTTTCGAAAAAGTTTGATCTCCATCAAAAATTACATAGGTGCCTAATCCTGTTGCATGGAAATTGCTGAATGGATTGGAATTAATGAATTGGTTGAGTAGCACTTCTTCTTCGGGAGTCTGCTCACTTGTATCTTCTTCATCTTCTAGAATTTCTACACAATATTTATCCTATTGAGAGATGGAAGTATGTGTAGCTTCAAAGCATAAGACTGCTTTTTCCGCAATATGTTCGAGATGTAAAGATTCGAAAAGAATCTTCATTTTCACCACGTGCTTGGTTCTCAATATGAGATGGGTCCAGTCAAGTGCTAGGTATCTGCCAAGCTTGAAAGTGAAATCTCTTGATAGACACATTCTAAAGAATGGTGGAATGTGTTGGATGTTGTGGTGTGTTGCTGATATGTGGTTGTCATTGATGTCAACACTATTAGCATTATTGCATTAGAAGCTGTATATGTCAAGGATATTGAGAAAATTGTAATAAGAAGTGCTACAAGTTGTCAGTGGTGAAGTGAAGTTTAGTTTTTCAGTGTGATTAGTACGTTGTTGTTCAAAGGTTGTGGACTAAAGGGTTTCTTGTTGATTATATCTAGTTTACCACATCAAGTTTTAGAGATCCGCGTGAAAATTTGATCAAGTTATGAAGATTTGTATTCTAATAGTTTTTCTGTTACTTCAGTTTGTGTCCCTGAATGAAGATCACATGATTTCAGTAAGTTCAGTTGCTACAGATGCCTCTTTGGTGTTTCATGATGCTTGTGGATGTTTCTAGTTCATGCTCTATCTGTGTTGCACGTCCAAATTGATCGTTGTGCTTGTGATCCAAGATTTTCTCTTGCGTCTTCATATTTTTCATGTTATTGGCCGACAAGGTGTTGAAGCATGTTGTGGATCTTGGAGGAGTAATTAATTGAAGTGGTTCATTTCTGAGGATGTTATTTTCAGCCTTCACTATGTTGTGGCCGACCTAGTTGATTCACATGAATAATCGTTATTGATTTGGGCCGACTGTTTATATTCATTTTACTATTTTTTTGAAGCCGACTTATAGTGATGTGATCTCTTGTTGTGGATATATAAGAGCGATTGTTTTATCATTTTGAAGTGTGAATGAGAGTGAAAGTGTGAAGTGTGTGATTCCTGTGTGCGAATATTGTTCAGATCATTCAAAGGCAGAGCAGAGAGTGAAGAAGAGTGAAGAAGAGTAAAGAAGAGTGAAGAAGTGTTCATGTGCTTAAGGAACTGTAACTAGGCATTAGCAAAAG
Organism: Sequoia sempervirens; assembly: GCA_007258455.2. NCBI lineage: Eukaryota > Viridiplantae > Streptophyta > Pinopsida > Cupressales > Cupressaceae > Sequoia > Sequoia sempervirens. The sequence goes on from VDFB02323588.1 coordinate 131,363, forward strand.
CTACTTTTCTCAGTTCAAAATCTGATGGATTTAATCAGAACCTTTCTGTAAGACAGCGTGTCTTCCTTTGGGCAGTAAGCCTATTTGTATTTGAGCAGTGAGCTCTAGGAAATATGCCTGAATGCATGTGCATTCCCCATTCATATTCTCTTATACTTTTAACAGGGTATAATCTTGTGGACTGACCTCCACCGTGGGTTTTTCCCTAACAGGGTTTCCACGCAAAAATCTTGGTGTTATGTGTGCTTTTGATGTTTTGTTCATTTATGCTTTCATGATTAATGATCAGATCTAAGAATAAGGCTAATAAGTTGAATAAGTTTGAAGTTCGGTGACAACTGATTCACCCCCCCTCTCAATTGTCTGCCTTTGAGTTGCCAACAATTGGTATCAGAGCAGGTTCCTTGGAAGAAGTTTAATAGCTTGAGGTGATCCGAGATGGTGACTTATAAGAAGGAAAGTCCTAGATCTGATAGAAAAAAAATATTATTTGTGGAAGACTCGAATGGAGTTCCATCTGAGATGCATTGGTGAGCCCTACTAGAGCATTACAAGTAATAGATATGTTATTCCACCAAATAGTACTTATGCTGAGTATAATATTAGGGCTAAGGAAGCTTTGTTGAGTGCTTTGACTGATACTGAGATGACAATTGTGATGGATTTGATGAATGCTTATGAGATCTAGAAAAATTTGGAGACATTGTATGAAGGTGATGCTAATGTGAAGATTTCTAAGCTACAAAGTCTTTAAAGGAAATATGAAAAGTTGAAAATGGGTGATGATGAAAATGTTACTACTTTCATGTAGAGAGTGAATGAACTTGTGTGTGGTATCAGGTGCCCTGGTCGATAGATAGATGATTCTGAGATTGTTGCTAAAGTGCTTAGATCCTTGCCTGATTCCTACAAAGTCAAGGCTAGTGCTATTGAAGAGCTCCGAACTGTGACAAATGTTACCAGAGATATGTTGATTGGTAAGCTTATTGTTTTTGAGTTGAGTGAATTTGGTGATGCACTTCCTAAGGTTGAATATGCATTCAAGGCCTCTACTTCTGGAAGAGATAAACAAAGATATGATCTGGGTGAAAGTTCATCAAGAAAGAAATTCAAGTATGAGGATGAAATGAGATAGCTCGATGGAGAAGAGAACTTGAAGAACTTGAAGCATTGATTATGAAAAGAGAAGTCAGAGGACAAGGTAAGTATAAGGGGAATTTGCGTATTAAATGTTTCTCTTGCAATAAGATAGATCATTTTGCATCAAGGTGTCCTGAGAGAGTTTCCAAGTCAATATTTAACATGCCTAAATTCCAAAAGAAGTGTTACTATGTTGCTGATGAAGGTGTGACGGATGATGAATCTGATAGAGGAAATGCAAGTGAAGATGAATATGTGTTTATTGCTATCAATGAAAATAATCCTTTGTCTACTGAATCTGCTAATTGTGCAAATGTGGAGAAAGCCCTAGCTGCTCGAGTTGAAGAGAAAGATGAATGGGTAATTGATAGTGGTTGTTCTCATCATATGACAAGAGATAAAAGTAAGTTTGTGAGTTTGGAAAAGTATGATGGTGGTGTTGTGAGATTTGGTGATAATACAACTGGTGTGATCTGTGTAAGAGGATGCATTTCTCTTGATGGTAAGCATAATACTGATGATGTCTTGTATGTTGAAGGTTTGAAGCATAATATTTTGAGTGTTGGATAGATGGTTGATAAGGGATACAATCTTCAGTTCATGGATGGTAAGTGCAAAATATTGAGAAATTATGGAAATGCAATTGCATCAAGTACAAAAACAAAAGGTAATATTTTCCACTTGAGTGCTGCTAGTAAAAGTTGTTTGATTGCTCAAATTGATGAAAGCTGGTTGTGGCATAGGAGAATGTGTCATGTTAACTTTGATAATATTGTCAAGATAAGTTGCACTAAGGCTGTGAGAGATCTTCCTAAGTTGATGAAACCTATTAATTCCATATGCAAAGAATGTTAGTTAGGAAAGCAAACAAGAATTTCATTTTGGAGTAAACAACAAAATTCAAATGGATTGTTGGATCTTGTGCATACTGATTTGTGTGGTCCTGCTAGAACTAGAAGTTTACAAGGATACAAATACTTCATGTTTCTTATTGATGACTATTCAAGGATGATGTGGGCTACTTTCTTAAGGGATAAATTTGAAGCTCTGGAAAAGTTCAAGATCTTTAAGGCTATGGTTGAGACAGAGACAGGTCTGAAGATTAAGTGTCTGAGATCAAATAGAGGTGGTGAATTCACTTCTGGTGAGTTTAATTCTTTTTGTGAAGAGCATGGAATAAAGAGACAATTATCTGCACTGCGGACCCCTCAACAAAATGGAGTTGTGAAAAGGAAGAACATAATAGTTCTAGATGCTTCTAGAACCATGATGTTGGAAGGAAATGTACCTCATATCTACTGGAGAGAAGCTTTGAGTACTGTTGTTTACACACTTAACCAGGTACAAATCAAAGGTGATACTGGTAAGACTCCTTTTGAGCTATGGACCGGTCAAAAGCCTACTGTTAGATATTTCAAGATCTTTGGAAGTAAGTGTTATATCAAAAGAGATGAAGATATAAGAGATTTTGATGCTAGGAGTTATGAAGGAATCTTTCTGGGTTATGCTACTTAAAGTAAGGCCTACCGGTGTTACAATAAAAGATTGAAGAAAATGGTTGAAAGTGCAAATGTTAAGGTTGATGAAGAATTTGGTACACTATCCAGAACCTATGGAAATGATTTTGATGATGAAGATGACAGTACAAACAAAGGTCAAACTTCAAGTCAAGTCCAAATAATTATGATAAATTAGGAAAATCAAGAGGAAGGAAAAACTGGTGGAAGAACAAAAGAGAGATCAGAAGAGCCTAAAGTTGAAGAACATTCTAAGAAGACTTCGAGGTATGTAAAATTGAATCATTTAGAGAATTAGATCCTATGAGAAAGATTGCATAAGAATATTGTTTGATTTCAAAGACTAAGCCTAAGAATGTGAATGAAGCATGCAAAGATGAACATTGGGTTGAAGCAATGAAAAAGGAACTACAACAAATTGAAAATAATGATACATGGATTCTTGTTCCCAAACCTAAGGATAAGAATGTAATTGGAACTAAATGGGTTTTTAGAAACAAGCTAAATGAAAAAGGTGAAGTGGTTAGAAACAAAGCAAGACTGGTATGTAAGGGATATTCACAGATGGAAGGTATTGATTTTGTAGAAACCTTTGCCCCTGTTGCTAGAATTGAAGCTATGAGATTGTTTCTTGCTTATGTTGCTTACAAAGACTACAAAGTTTATCAAATGGATGTAAAGTCTGCTTTTTCTAAATGGTGATTTGGAAGAAGAGGTGTATGTTGAGCAACCAGATGGATTCCAATTGACTAATTAGGGAGATATGGTTTGTTGTTTGAAGAAAGCATTGTATGGACTCAAACAAGCCCCTAGAGCGTGGTATGCCAGATTGGATAAGTATTTGGTGAAGCTTGGATTTAACAAAGGTACTACTGATAGTAATTTTTATTTAAAGAATGATGATAAAAATTTGATTGTGGAAGTTTTTGTTGATGATATCATATTTGGAGGAGATGATAGCTTGTGCATGAAGTTTGTTGATGATATGCAAAATGAGTTTGAGATGTCAATGATTGGAGAGATGAAATTATTCTTGGGATTGCAAATTACTCAGTTAGATAAAGGGATCTTTATATCTCAATCCAAGTATGTGAAAGAATTGTTGAAGAAATTTTGTATGGTAGATTCAAAGCCAGTTGGTACACCCATGGTGACGCGATGCAAGTTGACAACTGATAATGATTCTTCGAAGGAAAATCAAACTAGCTACAAATCAATGATTGGTGGATTGCTTTATTCGACTCAAACTAGGCCTGATATCATGAATGTTGTATGTATTGTTGCAAGATTTCAAGTTGACCCTAAAGAATCTCATGTAACTGTTGTGAAGAGGATTTTCAAATACTTGAAGGGGACAATTGATTTTGGTCCATGGTATCCTAAAGATGATGATCTTACTTTGAGTGCCTTTACTGATGCTGATTGGGCAGGAGATGTGAATAACAGGAAAATTACTAGTGGTAGAGCATTTTTCTTGGGAAAGAAATTGATTTCATGGTTAAGCAAAAAGTAGAATGCCATTTCCTTGTCTACTGCAGAGGCCGAATACATTGATGTTGCTAATAATTGTACTCAAGTGCTGTGGATGAAGCAAATGTTGAAGGATATCAGAGTTGTGTATGATGAGCCTATTGTTATATTCTGTGATAACTCAAGCGCTATTAACATTTCTAAGAATCCAGTGCTACATTCCAAGACCAAGCTTATATCTATCAAGTTTCACTTTTTGAGAGAGAAAGTGAAAAGGAAGTCATATTGGAGTATGTGCCTACTAAGGAGTAGATTGCAGACATATTTACCAAGCCGTTGCCTAGGGATACTTTTGAGTATCTCAGAGGGAAGTTAGGGGTGATTACCCCTCCTAATCAAAACTAAGGATGCATTGATTTGCATCAATCAGTGCATTTCATGATCATATTTTGATTTGAATTGATGTTGTGGTGCCTGCTACTTAGGGGGAGTAGTTAGATGTTCAAATGTTTAGGTGTTTAGGTATGTGGTTCAGAGCTTGCATAGAAGAGAGATTTTCCATTGATGCCAAAGGGGGAGAAGATTAATGTGAAAAATCTTTGTGGAGAGAAGAATTGAGGAAAGAAGACTCAGAACCTAAGGGGGAGTAAGCATAGTTGTGTTGATGGTATTTTTCACATCATGTGTTGCCATCAATACCAAAGGGGGGGATTTTTGGATGTTGTGGTGTGTTGCTGATATGTGGTTGTCATTGATGTCAACACTATTAGCATTGTTGCATTAGAAATTGTATATGTCGAGGATATTGAGAATTTTAAGAAGTGCTATAGGTTGTCAGTGGTGAAGTGAAGTTCAGTCTATTGGTGTGATCAGTACGTTGTTGTTCAAAGGTTGTAGACTAAAGGGTTTCTTGTTGAGTATATCTAGTTTATCCATGTCAAGTTTCAGAGATCCACGTGAAGATTTGATCAAGTTATGAAGATTTGTATTATGACAATTTTTGTGTTACTTCAGTTTGTGTTCCTGAATGAAGATCATGTGATTTCAGTTGTTGTGGATGCCTCTCTAGTGTTTCATGATTCATGTGGATGTTTCTAGTTCATGCTCTATTTGTGTTGCACATCCGCATTGATCGTTGAGCTCGCGATCTGATATTTTGTCTTACATTTTCATGTTTTTCATGTTCTTGGCTGACAAGGTGTTGAAGCATGTTATGGATCTTCGAGGAGTAATTAATTGAAGTGGTTCATGTTTGAGGATGTTATTTTCGGTCTTCACTATGTTGTGGCCAACCTTGGTTGATTCACATGAATAATCTTTATTGATTTGGGGAAACTGTTTATATTCATTTTACTATTTTGTTGAAGCTGACTTATAGTGATGTGATCTCTTGTTGCGGATATATAAGAGTGATTATTTTATCATTTTGAAGTGTGAATGGGAGTGAAAGTAGTGAAAGTGTGAAGTGTGTGAGTCTTATGTGTGAATATTGTTCAGATCATTTGATGGTAGAGTAGAGAGTGAAGAAGAGTGAAGAAGTGTTCATGTGCTTAACCAGAACTATAACCAGGCATTAGAAGATGCTACTTTTCTCAATTCAAAATCTGATGGATTTAATCAGAAATTTTTTGTAAGATAGTGTGTCTTCCTTTGAGTAGTAAGCCTATTTGTATTTGAGCAGTGAGCTCTAGGCAGTGTGCCTGAATGCATGTGCATTCCCCATTCATATTCTCTTATACTTTTAACAAGGTATAATCTTGTGGGCTGACCTCCACTGTGGTTTTTCCCCTAATAGGGTTTCCACGTAAAAATCTTGGTGTTATGTGTGCTTTTGATGTTTTGTTCATTTATGCTTTCATGATTAATGATCAGATCTAAGAATAAGGCTAATAAGTTGAATAAGTTTGAAATTCGGTGACAACTGATTCACCCCCCCTCTCAGTTCTATGCCCTTGAGTTGCCAACAAAATGTCTATCACTACTACTCCTTGTGTGATTGTTTGGCTTGGACAGGAGAAAAGAGTCAAGGACAAGTATTTTATCTAGCCAATGGTCAGAACTTTCCTTTCATCCAGTTGCATGATTCCCTTTTCAAGAGGCTCATACTTAAGCTTCAAGGCATTCACCCTTTTGTTTTATCATGATGGTTGTACTGGCTCCTGAATCAATCATATTGTTATGCAAAAGCTTATCTCCCACAATAAGTGTTAAAAAGAAATGTGTGGGCTTTGTCTTGCTTACCTCCTTTTCCTTTGCATCTCCCACATTGTTTGCATATGCTGCAACTTTTGGCACTTGAGTTCTTGACGCGGGTACCTTAATGTCTCTCCTTTGATCACATATAGGAGCCACTCCCGTATGAGGCATTTGATCTTCTTTCTTCAATGCTACCTAAAGTAGAGTTTTTTGTTTGAGAATAGATATGACGTCCCACAATGACACATTGGTAGGCACCTTCTTCAATTGCTTGACCACGTTAAGCATCTCGACCGCTTGGGCCTTGGGATTAAATGATGGTATTTCTCTGGTTTTCGAAAGAAAATTCTCTGACATGACTAGGCTTGGTGTTTCACTCACCCTTTTCTTAGGTCATGATAGATTATGTGATTGTGAGATAGGCCAAATGACAGTTGGTGAGAACTGCTTCTCTTGTGATTTTGGTTGATGCGGCTGAGGTCGTGGTAGAGGTTGTTGCATGTATTTTCCGGTGAGCCTTCTTTTGGATCTTGTGTTGTAGTTTGACTACACTTGCAGAGTGCTAGTCATGAGAGCTTCAATCATGAACACCGCATCTTCTTCCTCCATCCATGAGAATAGTTCTTGGTCAGGTGTAATGCCTAGCTCTTGCTCCAAGGACATCCCTTGCATCTGTGCTCTAAAAGGAGCATTCTCCATTTCAGAAGACCTATATTCATCTACATTTGAAAGTACACCTTTCTGTCTTTGTTCCACTGTCTTTTGTTGCATGTTCCTCCTTGGGAAATTTTGGGGCATATGGCTATTGCTGCATGGGAAACACCATACGTTCTCTTCTTCCACCAAATTGTTCTAGCCTAGGATCATTTCTCTGCTCTAGCTATACTTTATCGTCTAAAGCGGCATGGTAACGGGAACTATCTGGTTCAAGGGTGTCGTTTGTTGGCCTCCTCCTCAAGAAAACCCCTTGTATGTGTTTTGTTGATAGGATGACCTACTTCCGCCGTAGGTTTGAGCACTTAGCTTTTGGGGCATTGCTTACTACTGTTTTATGATAGCTAGCTCATTAGTGAAAGTCTGCATGAGACTCTTTATGTCATTGATATCCATCGTTACTAAGTTGGAGCCCAACGTACTACTTTGCATAGTGGGATACACATACATAGATTGTGGCGCGTCCATCATTGATGGTGTAGTGGAAGTTCTTGGAGAAGCTTCTTCTCGAGATGTTCTAGTAAAATCTACGAACATAGGCATAGCAGGTTGTGGTGGGAGCTTCCCAACATTGATCAGACTATTTTCCATGCACACTACCACCTCATAAGCATCGAGAAAAATTTCTCCTCCCATGGAAGTTATCATGACTATGATGTTAGGGTTAAAATCCTTCAGATAGAACATGAATGCCATGGAGGCCTGAGGTTAAGTAGTCACGGGAATCCTTTGCTAGGTCTTATGGAATCAGGTGTTGAAGTCGCTCATGGCCTCATGAGGAGCTCTCTTGATGGTGATCAGTTGCTGCAACAATGAGGAACGGTCTCCCTTCTCCGAGAAACATTCGAACATGCATTCTCCAAGCTGGTCCTAGGAGAGGATAGAGCCCAAAGCCAAATATCAGTACCAGTCTTGGGATTTTCCTTTGAAAGAGGTGGCCAACAACTTCAGGGCGATATTTTCCTCTGCTATATTATGTACCCTACATACCTTTGCTATATCTTGCAGATGTTTGGAAGGGGTTTTAAAATATTCTCCAAAGAATTTAGGAATAGCCTTGAGGGAATTAGCGGGTATGGAAGGTTACACATTTGGGGGTGTGGGTGGTCGTAGCGGACTACCACTATCCCATGTTACGAAGTTCCTGGGAGCAGGGGGAGGTACGTGAGCCACAGAGAAAAGGTATTTGTGGATTGGATATACAGGTATTCTAATTTGGAAATTTAATCCTCCAAGTGGAGTAGATAAAGCTCTAGATACTGGGCTCTTACTTCTTACTCTATTGCTCCTTACAGGTGATACAAAACCTATAAGTCTTCTTCTCTTAGGGTTCGAGGCAGGTAACTTAGAGTACTAGAAGTGACCTCTCGAAGATGCTCTTGTTTGGACTCTCAACATGAAACTTCCAGTTTCCTTCCTTAGCCTGATTCAAGAAATATTTATGAATTCTAATTAGGCGTTTGAAAAACTTCTTGTCCCATCGGGCATGCCAAAAAAAGAACTTTTGATCATCAAAGCTTGCACCTCTCCAACAGTCTTACGGGAAATTCAATGAGTGGGGGACAAATTGTGTCTTATTGAATACCTCTGGGATTTTTATAGAAATCTAACTCTTATTTTGGGGTTTGGAGATAAAGGAAGAAATAAATGTAAATATAAAACATAAAAGGCGATGTGCCAAAGCTTTTACAACATTTCAAACCCGAACCATTCCTATGAATGATATAAATAGACATAGAATGCCACTACCCTTCATTGTTGGAAAGAGAACGAACAACAAAGGCTAACTTCAAGCATAGTGCAGACTTTCAAATCTTTCCACAGGCAGTATTCATTAAGGTCCGATCAAACATAAAGACTTCTCACAATTATCAGAACAATATCTCAGAAATCACATGAACTGTATCTCCTAATAGAACATAGTATGATAAAAGAACAAATTTTGGAAAAATAGAGAAGTCCAATGACATAGTCCAGTTTTCCTAAGTTACTATTTTGCAATACAAGCATACAACATAGAAATTTGCTACTTAAACTATCTAGATTCAACTTGCAAGACACAATGTTTCATTGAAAACGACAATATATAGAAAGAAAGCTTGAAAAAGGCCATACATGCATAGTCTCAATAAATTCTCCTCAATAGTTTGTGCTTTAATTAACAAATGAACTTTGAAATAGAGGTCAGATGCCAATTCGACAATAGTTTAAAACTTAATAGATATAACATGCCAGAATAAAGTAGTTATGCAACTTGTTTATGAGAATAATTCTAAAAGTCCTAAGAAAACTAAAGAAAATTTTCTTTTTCAAGAAACTGCTACTTGGAATCCAACCCTTTACTGTTTTGTCACTCTAGTTATATAGCCGCCAGAAGAAGAAAGCACCACCTCAGCACATAAGTAATTACTACTAGATGTTGTAATTTGATAGCTTGCAATTTGATCATGGATCCTTGATTAGGTCACAAAAGTCTTTGCTCATTAGTTCTCAGCTACTGCATTTATGTCTTTTAGATATTTAGCAAAGATGTAGGCTTGTAGACGATCAAATCCTAAGAACATTATGGAAACAAAAGGAATTCCATTGACCATTTACATCACTTCAAGGCATCGACTCCAAACTTCTATTCACAAAAACTTAGAAAATAAAGGGCAGAAAAATTTGATAGACACCCCAAAAGATATCATTAGGCATAGTCCTCCGAGAGATGATACGTCATGTGGGCAGAGATCTTATGATTTTCAAAAAACCTGTTGGAGAAAACTTCCGCCAAACTGACACGTGCCCCGAGACCTCCTTCGAAAAGAAAAATGATATGAGAAAGTTGTGTAGCCACCATGTGGTGTATTGCTCGTCTTTCTGACCAACCTTATATAAACCTAGAAATTGCGGAAGGCAAAAAAAGAAAGAAACCAAAGATCAAAAAGCTAAGGCAAAGAAAAATGTTTTACAGGTTCAAAACTTGAAGACCGCTAAGGAAGTCTGGGATGCTTTAGAAAGAGCGCATGAAGGTGATGAGAGAGTTAAAGAGGTGAAATTGCAGAATTTGGAGACACAGTTTGAGCTTCTACATATGTCTAAAGATGAGAATGCCTAAGCTTATGTACATAGATTCGATGAGATAGTGGCTGGTATGCGAGGACTTGGTGCTACTATAGATGAAACCAGGATTGTAAAGAAGATTCTCAGAACTCTTCCTGATGCTTATAGTGAGAAAGTGTGTGGTATTGAACAAAGTATAGATTATAAGACATGCACTAAAGATTTGTTGTTGGGATTTTTGACATCCTATGAGATGAAGAAGTTGAATCTAAGGAATGGAGGAAAATTAGAGAGTGCTTTTAAGGCTGCAAAAGCCGAAGAACCAGATGAATAAAAAATTGATGAAATAGAAGCTAACTTTGTAAGAAGGATGAGGAAAGGCTCTGGTGAGTATGAAGGTAAGTTACCCTTTAAATGCTTTAGTTGTGGAGAAATAGGTCATTATGCTACAAAGTGTCTGGAAAGAGTTAAAAAGAATAAACACAAATATGAGAAAGAAAAGAAAGGAAAGAAGATTAGTAGAGCATATTATGTGAATGAGAATGCTAGTATATCTGATGAAGATTCTAAGTATGAAGATCTTGATGACAATGAATGCTTGTTCTTGGTGATTAAGGATGAACCAACTTTTACTAATTCTAAAAAATAGGTAAAGGAAATCCCTCCAGAGGAGAAAAATGAAGGTACAATTATCTCTACTCTACATGCTAAACAATAAAAAAATAATTGGGTAGTTGATAGTGGTTGTTTACATTACCTGACTGGTGATAAAAGGAAGTTTTTCAAGCTTGAAAAATATGATGGAGGCTTGGTTATTTTTAGATATGATACTGGTGCTAACATTTGTGAGACAGGTTCAGTAAGTTTTGATGGCAAGCATCATACTGATGATGTCTACTATGTTAAGGGTTTAAGGCATAATCTCTTGAATGTTGGTTAGATGTGTAGTAAGGGATATGATCTTGTGTTCAAGGATGAAATATGTGAGATCCAAAAAGGATTAGGAACATTGATTGCTGCAAGAAAGAAAACTGAAGGAAATATCTATCAACTTAAGGGTGTTGATGAACGATGCTTTATGACTTAGATTAATGATAGTTGGTTATGGAATAGGAGAATGTGTCACATGCATTTTGATAACTTGGCGAGGATTAGTGTTGTTCAGATTGTGAAAGATTTACTAAGAATTACAAATCCTGTTAATGCTATGTGCAGTAATTGTCAGTTTGGAAAGCAAGTGAGAAATCATTAGATATCAAAGGAATAGTCTACAACCGGACTACTATATTTAGTTCATACAGATCTCTATGGTCCTACAAGAGTGAGAAGTCTTCTTGGTGAAAGGTAATTTATGATTTTAATTGATGATTATTCTAGATATACATGGGTTACATTTCTTAGAGATAAATTAGATGCATCAAAGAGATTCAAGACATTCAAAGCTATGGTTGAAAATGAAGTAAACTTGAAGATAAAATGCTTAAGGTATAACAAAGGTAGAAAATTCACCTCCCATGAGTTTAATATGTTTTGTGAAGTGCATGGAATAAAGAGACAATTATCTGCCCTAAGAACTCCTCAGCAAAACGAAGTTGTTGAAAGGAAAAATAGAATGGTTCTTGCTAGATCAATGATTACTGAGGCTGGTTTAGGAGAAGTTTATTGGAAAGAAGCTATTCATAATGTTGTTTATGTATTCAATCAATTTCAAGAAAGAGAAAATAGTATAAAGACTCCACATGAGCTATGTCATGGAAGAATTCCTATTGTTAAGTATTTCAAGGCATTTGGAAGCAAATGTTATATTAGAAGAGATGAAGAAACTTTGGGAAAGTTTGATACAAAAAGTGATGAAGGAATTTTTCTTGAATATTCTACTAATACCAAGGCATATAGATGTTTTAATAAAAGACTGAAAAAGATTATAGAGAGTGCAAATGTCAAGGTTAATGAGACAATGAAGAATTCTGTTGACATTGATGGATATTTATCTGATGAACCTAATTATGTAAGAATAGAAGAGATTGAAGAACAAGAAAAGGATGAGAAAGAGAAGTAGGATGAAAAAAATAAAAGAGAAGAAGAAGCTCCTATGGTGTCCCTTAAGATACCTAGATGTGTACAAAAGAATCATTCAAAAAGTCAGATTATTGGTGACAAGACAAAAGGTGTATTAACTAGAAGCAAAGTTGTTGTTGAAGTGAATCTGTGTTTACTTTCAAAAATTGAACTGAAGACTGTAAGTGAAGCTTGTAAAGATGAGCATTGGATGAAAGCCATGAAAGAACTTATGCAGATTAAGAAGAATCAAACTTGGGAATTGGTCCCAAGATTGGTAGATAAAAACATTATTGGATCGAAGTGAGTATTTTGAAATAAGCTAAATGAGAATGGAGAAGTTGTTCAAAACAAAGCAAGGCTTGTGTGTAAAGGTTACTCACAAGTAGAAGGAATATATTTTTAGAAAATTTTTGCTCCGGTGGCAAGAATGGAAGCTATAAGGATGTTCTTAGCATTTGCTGCTCATAAAGATTTTAAGGTCTATCAGATTGATGTCAAGTGAACATTTTTTAATGGTGAGCTAGAAGAAGAAGTCTACATGGAACAACCAGAAGAATTTCAGTTGAAAGATCAACCAGATATGGTGTGCATATTGAAGAAAGCTTTATATGGATTGAAGCAAGCTCCTAGAGCTTGGTATGCAAGGTTGGATAGATACTTGATTTAGTAATGTTTCAACAAAGGTACGATAGATAGTAATCTATATTTTAAGATTGAAAATGACAAAATATTGATTGTAGTTGTGTATGTTGATAACATTATCTTTGGAGGAAATGAAAATATGTGCAAGATGTTTGCTGAAGAGATGCATAATGAATTTGAAATGCTTATGTTTGGAGAGATGAATTTCATTCTTGGGCTACAGATTAATCAAATAGAGAAAGAAATTTTTATTTCATAGTCTAAGTATGTGAGAGAGATGTTGAAGAAGTTTGAGATGGACAGTTCCAAACTGGTATGTACTCCTATGGTGACTAGTTGTAAATTGGGTAAAGATGATGATTCACCTAAGGTTGATCAGAGCAAGTATAGATTTATGATTGGTGGACTATTATATTTGACTGCTACTAGACCAGATATTATGCATGTTATCTTTCTTGTGGCTAGATTTCAAGAAGATCCTAAGGAAACACATGTTGCTATTGTTAAATGAATTTTCAGATATTCTAATGACATTATGGATTATGGATTATGGTATCCTAGAGATACTAACTTTAATTTAAGTGCCTATGTAGATGCAAATTGGGCTAGATGTGTAGATGACAAAAAGAGTACAAGTGGTGGTGCATTCTTTCTTGGATGTAGATTAGTGGCATGGTTGAGTAAAAAGCAAGATTCTATCTCCTTGTGTACTGTTCAAGCTAAGTATATTACTGTTGCATCTTGTTGTACACAAGTTTTATGGATGAAACAAACATTGAAAGATATCATAGTGGTGTATGATGATCCTATATCTATTTTATGTGATAATACAAGCACAATTAACATTTCGAAGAATCCTGTGATGCACTTGAAGATGAAGCATATATCTATCAGGTATCATTTCTTGAGAGAAAATTTCATTGAGAATGAAGTAAAGCTTGAGTATGTTCCAATGAAGGATCAGGTGGCTGATATTTTCATGAAGGCTCTTCCTAAAGATACTTTTGAGTATCTTGGGGAGAAGTTAGGGGTTATTGCCCCTCCTTTCTTGAATTAGATGCATATGGAGATGCATTAGTCTGGTAGATCTATGGATTTATCTTTCTTTTGGGTTGATGATTTGGAGGCTACCTCTCAGGGGGAGTAGGTAGTGTCATGTGTTGTCATTGTGAGTATTCTGTTTTTCATGTCAAAGGAGAAATCAATGTAAAATATATTTTACCTTTGCCATTGATGTCAAAGGGGGAGAGGAAGAATGTGAAAAGAAAAGGGAGAGTAAGCATGCAAAAAAGAGGAGAGTAAGCATGTAAAAAAGAAGAAGAGAGGAAGCATGTGAAGAAAAAGAGGAAGAATACAAGAGATTATCTACTAAGGGGGAGAAACAAAAAGAAAAATCTTGAGAAGTGTATTCAAAGCTTGTAGGGTGTCCTTGATAGTTTTTCATATGATGTGCTGCCATCAATGACAAAGGGGGAGATTGTTGCAAGAATGAAAAGATTGAAGGTGTTGTCATTGATGTCAACTAGTCAATTGGTTATCAAATGATTACTATTTTCATTAGTGTCATGGATATAGGTTGTTGGCTATATATGTCGAGGATATTGAGAAAATTGTAATGAAGATATGTTGAGTGGTTGATCTGGGTTTTGCTCTGTATTTGCTTTTATGCTTGTGCGGTTCAGATATGTTGATCATGGTGGGTGGAAGATGCTATATCCATATTTTTAGTTGTTGATTCATTGTACAGTGCAAGTTATGTTCACCAGTTGTGGATTGTGGTTTTCTATGTTTCTGGTTGAGGTTTGGGAGAAATGTTGTTGGTTTGGATTTCTCTTTGATGAAGTCTTATGACTTGCAGTTCTAGAGTTGAGTTATCTTGATCATGTTGAAGATGATTTTAGTATCTGGAAGGTTCATGCTTAATGGTTCTATGTTTTTTACACTGGTTTGGTCAACCTTGTGTTGAACACTACTTTCAAAGTTTATGAAGCATGTTGGATCTATTTGGGTCTTGATGAAACATGTGTTTGGGTCGCTCTCATTCTAATTCCACCCTAGGATGTTTTGGTGTCAACCTAATTTGAATTTGAATTTGGATGGCTGACTTTGAATATGTTTCAAAGTTGAAGATAATACATAAATAAAAGATGAGTTAGTGGTGAAAAATATACAAGAGTGGAGAAGAGAGATAAGTGAAAGGAAAAAGAGTAGATAGATGCAACATTGATGCTATCCAGTGAGTGTGTGTGATAAGAGGGTGGCAGATTAGTGCGAAGCCTAAATGCTAAGTTTTCAAATACAGTGAGTAGAAGGTGAAATCTATCATTCACTCATGTCTATGAGTGATTGTGGTGGAATCCTTTGTTGCATTGATATTGTCTTATCTCTATAACAAGTCTTTTTTGTCTTCTTTGTATCTCTGTGGCAGTGAGCCCTCCAAGTTGATAGCCCTATTGGATAGTGAGTCCTTGTTGTGGCAGTGAGCCTTGTTTCTCAGGTAGTGAGCCTCTTGTAATCGGTTTTGATATTATTTATAGTGTGAGTTAATCCTCACCGTGGTTTTTCCCTTATTGGGTTTTCCACGTAAATCTGGTGTTATTGTGTTTGTGTGTTAGATTTAAGTTTCTGCATTAGTATTTGATGATTAATCATTTAAGTAGTGTTACGAATTAGTTCTGATGATTGAATTAAAAGATTAAATCTGTGATAGTTGATTCACCCCCACTCTTAGTTGTCATGTTCAACAAGATAAGGGGGATTCACTACTCATGGATCTCTTCTTTCTCAAGAGAATCCTAGGGAGAAAACTTCCCTTAACCACCTCAATACAAGATGAATGAAGAAATTGTAAAGAAATTATATCCAAACTAATTATCAGAAAATACTACTTTAGAACTTGAGAGAGTGAAGCTTCTAGATTCCTACCTTTGAAAGGAGAGCTCTCAGCCAACAGACTTAAGTGTGGAATTAGGACACAATTGCGACGCGCTAGAGTTTGAAAGCACTGGTGTCCTAAGCGATAGAGAACTCAAAACTCAAACAAGCAAGCTAGAGATTCATTGTCTAACACAGATTTGAGGTTTGTTTGATAGAATGATAAGATAAAGAACAAAAACTAAAAGAAATCAGAAGGAGGGCTAAAAGGGATCTTATGAACAACCAATTGTTTGAACCCTTCCTCTAAGCTCCACTTGAGCAACCTACACACAAGATGAACGGGGAAAATTTTTGTGGCTGTATAGGGGTTTTCCACAGTCAAACCCCCACTTTGATGTTTCCACCTCCACAAACAACCAGATAGATAGAGAAAGTAATCAAAATGAACAAAAGGAAGTGGTGAAAATAATCCCCACTTCAGGAGGAAAGCCTGCACCACTAAGTAGTATATGAATAAAGAGATCTAATCTATTCACAAATAGAAAATAGTGAGAGAGCATTACCAATAGGCCTCGACCCTCTCTTGAACACACAGACGCAGTACTGAATACTTGCTAGAGAGATTTGACTATTGGAAGGACCTCAATCTGACAAAGATTTTCTTGTAGAAGTGTTGTTGCCAAGAGTAGAAGAAGCTTAGAAGTGAAGTGAAGTTGAGAAGAGAGCCTTGAGTGAATGAGAGAACCCCCAAAATGAGAGAAAAAGAGGGGTTTTGTTGCATGCAAAGGCGGAAAGAAACGTTACACCTAAGATCCTGATTGCAAAGACACGTGTTGAGAGCCAGGATTCAAGATTCCCCATTTCAAACTCAAAAAATCACCAGGATGCTAGCACATTGCATAGACGTCTGTGCACCATGCAAGCATTCAAAACACTAGTTTTTGAGAAATGGGTCGACGAGCTATTGTTGCTTCGCCATTAGACCACATGGAGTCAGAATTGTGAAATTTTGACCCATGGGGTTTTTGTCATAAATGCGCTTTAGGTGTCATAAATTCTAGGAAAAGTGCTAAAATGTGAAATTGCCCCTAGGTGCAATTTTACGACTTACATTTTTCCCCCACTTTAGTGGGCTCGATTTTGGAAAAAAAATCAACCACACTAAAGTAGAAAAGAAAAATTCCACCCAAACTTGAAGTTTTATGGTTTTGCGTGCCAAAAAAGATATTGTAGAGGTTATAGAGGTCAAGCCGACTAGTACTAAAGATGCCCCCAATGATCAAACTCAGCTAGAAGTACAACTTCTTTCGTAAAAAAATGCATAAAATTTTATTTTGCAAAACTCAATTTTTAGGTCAATCCCAAAAATCATAAGAAGCTACACAGGAGAGAAGAGTGGTCAAGAAAAAATTTGATTCAATGATTTGGAAGAAAAATATGTTAAAGAGGTGACTATATGCCCCCTCTTGAGTTTTCCCCCAGTCAGTGTGGTAAAATCAGGAGAAACCAAGGAGCCACAAACTCTAGGAAAAATGGGCCCTGGGGGGCCTATATATACCTAGGTGGTCCCCTAGAAGGGTCATTTTCACTATTCATCATGAGGATTTTGTTGAATTTTGTGAGAAAAAGTTAGCAAATTGCCGAGTATATGAGAGTATGAGGCGTCCAAGTTGGGTCAGCTATGAGCGAACATAGCCGAGAGCCTTGAGATGGACTAGGTAGGCCTCAAAATCTCTCAATTTGTATTTGGTGATTTTTAGCACATTTTTAGATTTTGAGCAGTGAGAGCTTCTTAGATGTGCGTGCATGTCCTTTGTGCATGCTGGCATTTAGGATCGGCATTGCCATCCTAGGAATGAACTATCATCCTTGCTCCATCAATGGTAGATCAAGACATTGGCATGATGCATAGACGTCTGTGTGGTGCGCACATGTCCCTTAGTACTTTTAACTTAATTTGTTCTCAATTAGTTATTTATTGACTCAAACTTTTCCTTTTTCATAGGACTACCTAGAGATCAGAGAGAATCTCGATGGGTGGGTGCTTCACCTTATCAGAGGGTAGATGGATTGGTTATTTGATGATGAGGTCACACACCTATAGTGCATTGGGCTTTGGCATGTTTACACTATGCTAGAGATGCTTTACCACGATAGGATGTTGATGGCACTGATGGAGAGGTGGGACACCGCCACATTGAGCTTCTAGTTTCCTAGTGGAGAGATGATTGTTACATTAGAGGATTTCTACCGTATCCTTGGTCTCCCCATCCAAAGTCAGTGGGTGGAGATAGATGATGTGTGCTTAGCATAGGAGTGATTAGATAGTGTCCGATACGGTTCCGGTCAGACAAACAGAAGGGATGGGACTAGACATATTTATACTCGATGGTTCGAGCAGGGATGAACCACTAGTCCCCTACTGCGCTATGTTATGGTGGTCACCATGGCCACTCGGGTCACCATAGATGGGAAAGGTTCTCACCTGCATGAGGGCCTCGTCCATATTATTCGGGTGATGGTCGAGCACAAGACGGTGTTCGCATGGGGGCGCAACATGCTTGCGCACGTGTACCAGGAGCTCAGGTGGTATTTCCACTATGAGTACCAGAGCATGACTACATGTACACTCCTGCAGGTGTGGGATTTCACACACATCACCTGCGTGAGGCCAGAGTGCTATCCATAGGTGCAGGATTATAGTGTACCCATGGCTCACTGGTATGAGCTTACACGATAGTGGAGACATGGTGATCTATAGTTTTGGCGGCTATAGTATGATACACTAATGCCAAATTAGATTAGATGGAGACCCCACCAGTTATTCTAGTGGGTTGGTGATGGCAGGTTCATTTGAAACCTGTAGCACAATTATTTCATTCTTTGCTGCATAGATTTTGTTATTATGCCATACTACTAGAATTGGGTCATGCAACAACATGGGTGGATCCAGACCATTCCTCTAGTCATTCCCACATACACTTGAGTTGTTTGGAGTGTAGCATGGTCTAGGGACCGTCAACATCCTACCATAGCAAACATCCACCTATTAGATGACAAGGCCATTAATGAGGATCTACCGATGATGGGCATGGTGGACAATGTTGGTGTGGCCAAAGATTTTTCGACATGGTGGGAAGCTCACCATCTTGCTCCAGTGTTCCTGGTGGATTCCCCCATTGGGAATCCTTGTATATAGGGGATGTGCCTCCATAACCATTGAGGCAGAGGCAGAGGTGTCGAGGTAGCAGGGGAGAGTAGGAGGAGCAACATTAGCAAGGAGCTTAGTAGGAGTAGGAGGAGCAGGCCGAAGAGGTTAGAGCAGTGTCATTGAGGCTGAGTTGGCGACGAAGGATGTCCTCTCCTCCACGAGCCACTCCAATCTTATCAACACCACCAACACCACCCTTCGTCCAACAACAACTCTTGCAACATCCGACGCAACTCCTAACACTGGTGGCATGGGACCTAGTGCCCCTCCTCCCCCTGACCCATTCTGGTAGCCAGGGGATCCAAGTATGATAAATGATTGTGCTATTTCATTTTAGTACATTCCAATTTTATCTCATGCACATGTATATTATGCTTTTGTTTTCATATATATATATATATATATATATATCTTGTGATATTGATATACATTCTCTTTTTGTGTTTGTAGTCAATACATAGGGATGGACTAGGTTATTTTCCCAATCCATATCAAAGGTGCTCCTTGATGTGCCTATCAAGGGGGAAGTCCTAGGCGCTTACCAACTAGTTTCAATGGGATGTCACATCCATATTTTTGAGCCGATAGCCCTTCTAAGAACCGCCTACGAGGAGGGGCAGGTGGAGATCATGTAGAGGATCGTAGACACCACCACGCTTCGAGGGAAATGGGATCAACTATCAAGGGAGCTATGGATGACACTCACAGAGTGAGATGTGACAGTGATGAGGAATGATTCCACTGAGCAGGTGTGTGACTCCCTATAGAGCCGTCTCAATGACCTCATAGGACAATCAACAATAGTGATCTCGGTAGGTGATTAGTAGCTGCAACAAGAGCTCATCCAGGCCCGCATGCAGATATGCTCTCTTCCAGGAGAGATTAGGAGGATGTGCACAATGATATCTAAATCATGCTCACACCGCTCTTGATCGGTCCCCACTGTGCAAGCCTGATCCCAGTCACAGGCACAACTAGAGCCAGAGGGCTTTGGGAGACACATGCCTAGAGTGTAGACAACCTTTTTTGTATATCATTTTTATAGCCACAACACATATTTTGTAGATCATTTTTTATGTATAGACATTGATACATATATTCAATAGCCACTCATTTTTTGACAATGGCACGATACATGTACATGACATTTGATATTTATACATATACATGAGATACTGATTCTAAAATTATAACATTCTTTATTTGATGTATATGTTCCTTACTTTCATGTAGGTTGATGTTATGGATTATATGTATATGGATGTATGTTTAGATTAGATGCTATCATGATTCAATGAACACACATGGATGTATGTTAATTAAATACAAGATGATCTAATTGCCTAAAGAGGTGTAATTTAATGCATGGATACTCAATATAGTGAAACACACGTATGCATGTCTCTCTCTCTCTCTTTGTGACACACACATGGTTGCATCATAACACATTTCTTTTTCAAAATGCGTTAATGAAGGAACGTCAACATACACACCAAAACCATACACATAGATGAAAATGTAAGGTCCTAACCAATTAGGACTAAATTTTCCCCTTTGATTAGGCAATGCATTTACATTTCTTTGATTCTCATAGAGAAGTAGGTCACCTACCTTGAAAATTCTATGAAGTACATTTTGATTATATTGTCTAGATAATGATCATTGATAAGATTTAAGATGGTTGAGGGCCTGTAATCAGTGCCAATTGAGCATCTCTACTGGATGCAAATGATTGGCTCAATAAGTCTCATCATCAATTAACCCTTTAAGGGAAACCCACAAAGACAAGATTTCCAACTCTAAAGGCATGATGGCTTCGACATCGTACAAGAGGTTGTAGGGCGTCATTCTCGCCATAATACGAACACTCGTGCAATAGGCCCATAAAGTGTATGTTAATTGAACATGCCAATCCTTACCATGTTTCTTTACCATTTTGCCAAGAATGAGCTCAAGAGTCTTATTAGATGCTTCCACTTGGCCATCAGATTGAGGATAATATGGTGTAGAAAATCTATGTTGAATGTGAAACTTCTCTAGGAATTGTTTTACTTGTTCTTGAATGACATACCATTGTCATAGAAAAGTGTAGAAGGAAAACCGAAGCGAGCAATGATATTGTTTAGAAGAAAATTAAAAATAGCTTCAATGTTCATAGATCGAAGCAGGATGGCTTCAACCCACTTCATGAAGTCATCTGTAGCAGTAATGATAAAGGTGTGTCCTTTAGAAGAAGGAGGTGATATATTTCCTATGATATCCAACCCCCATTTTGTGAAAGGCCAAGGGGAGGTATGGTTTCTAACTTTTGTGCAAGAGCATGAATAAGACGACTATGTTATTGACATTGCAAGCACTTTTTAATAAAATCGAAGGAATCATGTTCCATCATTTTCCAAAAGTATCCCATGTGGATTAATTTTCACACCAGGGATTTACCACCAAAGTGTCCAGCCCCGGAACCCGAATGGGCTTCCTTAAGGGCAAGGGGTATTTTTGCTTTAGTAAGACATCGAAGAAGCAAGTTGTTGTAAGAATTTCAATAGAGAACATTTGACAAGACAATGTAGTGGACTGAGAGCTTTTGTTTAAAAATGCGATCATTTTTCATCACATCATCAAGAAATTTTCTAGTCCTCAGGTAGTTGTAAATGTTAGAAAACCATTCTCCCAATTCTACGCAAGAACACACAAGAGCATCAGATTTAGGTTGATCAGAAACAATAGGAGACCAAATGACCTAGACCACGAAGTGGTATTCTTTTGTATCCTCATCTGAAGGCACTAGGGAGGCGACACTTGCCATGGTGTCCGTGTGTCGATTTTCTCTACTAGGGATAATTTCTATTGTGAGGGAAGAGAATTGATTAACCAAAGACAAAGAAAGGTCCCAATATTGAGACAAATTACTTTGCTTAGCCTGATAGGTTCCCATGATTTGGTTCACAATAAGCTTAGAGTCACCATGTATACAAAGATGTTATATCTTTAGTGCGATCGTGACACATAAGCCAAAAATGAGGGCTTCGTACTCAATGATGTTATTGGTACAAGGGAAGTCCAATTGAAAGGAGAGGGGAACCAACTTACCTTCAGGCGAGATTAGAACCACACCTGCTCTAGAGCCAGTTTGAAATCTTGCCCATCAAAATACATCTTCAAAATGAGATCATGATTAATCACAAAAAAAAATTCATTAGGGAATAAATCCAAACCCAAGAAGGAGCGGGAGGAAGGAGCATTTTCCAATTGATCGACAACCAATTGACCCTTTATCATTTTTGAGTAACAAAATTTATGTCAAATTTAGAAAGCAACATTAACCACTTCGCTAACCTCCCAGCAAGGTCAACACTAGAGAACAAATTGTTTACAAGATATCTTTTTATAATGACACATGTTTCAACATGAAGGTAGTGCCTCAACTTTTGTGCCGCAAAGACGAGAGTAAGGAATTGCTTCTCCAAGGATGAATAATGAATTTCATAATCAATCAGAACACAACTAATGTAGTAGAATGCTCTCTCTTTCCTGACATCATCATACTGAGTGAGAAAGGCCGCCAAAGCATACGATGATGCAACAAGGTAAATCAAAAAGGGTCTATCCTACATTGCCGACATTAATACAAGAGGATTGGCCAAATAAGTTTTGATTGAATCAAAATATTTTTGGTACACTTCATCCCAGATAAAGTGAACATCATTTTTTAACAAATGAGTGAAAGGAAGGGTACGATCAGACAATTGAGATATGAATCTACAAATTGCTTGAATTTTCCCTTGTGAACTTTGCAACTTGATAATGTTCCTAGGTGGAGGCATGTTAACGATTGCATCAATTTTATTCGTATCGAATTCAATTCCATGATGAGAAACTATGAATCCCAATTTTTTTCCTACATCTACACTGAAGACACACTTAAGAGGATTAAGCTTCATATTATAGAGTCGAATCCTTTTGAAGATAAGATAAAGGTTCCCTACGTGATCTTAACGGGTTATGGACTTTTCCAAGATATCATCAACATAGTCTTCTAGAATTTTATGAATGAAGTCATGAAATAATAAGGTCATTTCCCATTGGTAAGTCACTCCTACATTCTTTAACCCAAAAGGAATGACTACATAGTAGAAGGTACCTCAAGGGGTAGTGAAGGCTATCTTATACTGATCTTCTAGGTTAATATGGATCTGATTGTAACCTAAGAAGCCATCGATGAAAGAAAACAAGGCATGGACTACAGTTGAATTCACAATCATATCTATATTAGATAATGAAAA
This sequence comes from Sequoia sempervirens, assembly GCA_007258455.2. Taxonomy (NCBI): domain Eukaryota; kingdom Viridiplantae; phylum Streptophyta; class Pinopsida; order Cupressales; family Cupressaceae; genus Sequoia; species Sequoia sempervirens. Next base: position 154,519 of record VDFB02323588.1, read on the forward strand.
ATAATCCTTAAGAGAATCCTAATTAAGATCATAAAATTCAATGCATATACGGATACAACCATCAGGTTTACTAACAAAAACAATGTTTGAGATCCAAGGTGAGTAGTCAACTGGATGGATAAATCCTACTTTCAATAGCTTCTCTTTCTCAGTCTTAACCAACAACACAACCTTAGGATTGATCTTTCTAATTTTATACTTAACCGGCTTGGCATCAAGATATAAAACAATATTGTGAACCATTATAGACTTATCAATACATGCATGTCCTCATATGACCAAGCAAATAGATTAGGATGAGAATGTAGCAGGTCAGAGTGCTCCTTAGCTTCCTCGAAAGAAAGGCCCCTCCTGATCTTAATCACCTTTTTGGAAGACTTAGGATCCACAGAGACTTCGGTAGTATCCCCCTTGAGGAGGGGACTATGGTCTTCAGGATGCAGTATTGGAACACCATTTTCAACATTAACTAGAGGGTCCTCCTCATCAATATTCAGGAAAAATTCTTTGAAATATGCTTGTTTTCTCAAGCGATATGGGAATTGTTTCTTATGGTGAAAAGGATGTAGAGAGGAGTAGGCACCTAAGAATTCCTAGAGTGTTTCATCCAAAGAGAAAACATCTAAGGAGACTTCTTCAATTTCTGCCCCACCCTCTATCAATTCAGGATGGACCAAACTAAGAGGTTCAGCCAAAATCATGTTAACACTCCACCAAGGCTTTTTCTTAGATTGTTCAATAGAGCATCCCAAACCCATATAGTGCTTACGAGGCTTAAACTAGATAGGGACCTGGATTCCTTGCTCAATAATTCCAAGGCCTTTTCATCAATAGCCATATTCAGAAGCAAGTCTATATCCAAAACCATAGCATGTTTGTGAAACTTCAGAAGGTAGTGGTTCCATGTAGAGAGCATCTTTCCACCAATGAAAATTGAATGCTTATGCGAGAGAACAACCATCTCCTTTACTTGATTTGAAAACATTAACCTCCTTATTAGAAGCAGGATTATCCTTCTCAGTAGGGGAATGACCGGTTTCCTAAATAGGGTCACAACTTTCCTTCTCCATGGGAGTTTTTCCCATTTTCTCATCAGGAGTATTCAATGTTATCAGAAGTTTTAGATGAGTTGGATTCACTTTGTATTCTCCAATAAATAACTCAGAGAATTCCAAGGATCCTTAATCATCACCATGGAATGCATTAGGTTCAGAAAGAGAAGAAGAAGTAGATGGGGAGGACTTAGGAATTTTTACTTTAGGTTGTTCCTCTTTAGCAGTGTTCACTTTGAGGACAACCTCCATAGAGGGTATCACCAAGGAACATGTCATCACATCAAAATTTAGGGATAGAATATATTTATTAAGTGTGGAGACAATCGAAGCCTAACTAGCAGTTGTTAGGTCACAAAGGTGAACAGCTTTTGGGTCAACTTTGATTGTGACTACTTGATTATTTGCAACAAAATTTAGAGAACGATGTAGAGTGGAAGTTAGAACACCCATAACATGAATCCAGGGTCTCCCCAGAAGGATATTATAAGGTAAGGGGCCATGCATCACATAAACCAAGGTGGGTAAGGTAACATGGCCTAACAATAAAGGCAAGATCATCGTGCCTAGAGCATGCACTCCAACATTATCAAATCCATAAATATACAAAGAAGAAGTAGCTAGAGAAGAAGAATCAAATTTAATCTTAGGTAGTAAATCAATACCGCAAACGTTGAGAGCCAAATTGGTGTCAACGAGGGTACATCTAATATCAATAATATTAACACTAACTATAATCATCAAAGGATTTTCTTTTTTTTGCACATTCGTGGGTGGGAGTTCTTGTGGATAAAATGTGATATTCAACGAATCCACACGAATATGAGCCATCAACGCATTAACATCCATCGGCCTAACAGAGGCAGGAAAGAGGATCTTCTACAAGGCTTCTTGAAGCATACCTTGATAAACTAGAGCAGTCTGAAGTAGATTCCAAAGTAAGATCTTAGCCGGAGTAATGTGAATTTGCTCGACAAGATCATAATCACTAGGTGCTTTAGTCATAGGTTTAGGTGCTGAAGGAAGACTCGGTTGAGAAGGTGGTAAAGAAATAGGAATTTGAGTAGGTTGAGGTGCAGGAATAGAAGGTTGTTGATCCAAATTTTGTTTGTTTATTCTTGTATTATATGTGTGCCCAACAACATTATAAGAAGCAGAGTCCGTAGCTTTTACAAACCTCGAATATAAATCTAGTGAATCATCATGATATGAAATTCCACAAATAGAATGAATCCTCTTAGGTGAGGAGCTAGCTGGAGTCATGTAAATAACAAGTTTCTTAGGGCTTGGAGAAGCCGTAGAGACTGCCACAACGTTAATTGAATCTTCAACTTGCAAAGAAGAAGATTGCTCAGAATATCTATAGGTAGAGTAGGATGCTTCTAAGAAATCATCTAGAGCATCATCCAAAATATCAAAATCTTCCTTAGAGAAAACATTATCATAAACATTAAAACATTGTAAAAACATATCCGACATGGTTCACATTGGGTTCACCAAAATGTGAGATAAGGGGGATTCACTACTCATTAGTCTCTTCATTCTCAAGAGAATCCCAAGGAAAGAACTACCCTTAACCACCTTAATACAAGTTGAATGAAGAAATTGCAAAGAAACTATATCCAGACTAATTATCAGAAAAGAATACTTCAGAACCTGAGAGAGTGAAGCTTCTAGATTCCTGCCTCCAAAAGGAGAGCTCTTGGCCAAAAGACTTCAGTGTAGAATCAAGATGCTAGGGCGACGCGCTAGAGTCCGAAAGAAGCGTTAGCATCCTAAGCGACAAAGAACTCAAAATTCAAATGACAAAAGCTAGAAATTCATTGTCTAACATAGATTCAAGGTCTATTCGATAGATTAACAAGATAAAAAATAGAAACTAAAAGAAAGCACAATGAGGGGTAAAAGGGATCTTACGAACAACCGATCATTTGAACCCTTCCTCTAAGATCCACTTTAGCAACCTACACATAAGACGAATGAGGAAAACTATTGGGGATGTATAGGTGTTTTCTGCAGTCAAACCCCCACTTTGGTGTTTCCACCTCCATAGACAGCTAGATAGATAGAGAGAGAAATCAAAATGAACAAAAGGAAGTGGTTAAAATAATCCCCGCTTCAGGAGGAAAACCTGCACCACTAAGTAGTATATGAATAAAGAGATCTAGTCTATTTGCAAATAGAAAAGAGTGAGAGAGTGTTACCAACAAGCCTCAACCCCCTCTTGAACACACAAATGCACTTTTGAGTGCTTGTTAGAGAGCTTTGATTGTTGGAGGGACCTCAGTTCGATAGAGCTTTGCTTATAGAAGTGTTGTTTCCAAGAGTAGAAGAAGTCGAGAAATGAAGTGAAGTTGAGAAGAGAGCCTTGAGTGAATGAGAGAACCCCCAAAATGAGAGCAAAAGAGGGGTTTTGTTGCATGCAAGGGAAGAAAGAGCCGTTACACTTGAGAGACTGACTACAAAGACACATGTTGAGAGCCATGATTAGAGATTCCCCATTTGAAACTCGAAAAATTTCCAGGACGCTAGCATGCCATGCAGATGTCCATGTGTCGTGCAGGCATCCAAAACACTAGTTTTTGGGAAATGGGTCGACGGGTTGCTGTTTCTTCGCCATTGGACCACATTGATTCAAAATTATGAAATTTTGACCCATGAAGTTTTTTTCATAAATGCGCTTTAGGTTTCATAAATGCTAGAAAATGTACTAAAATGTGAAATTACCCCTAGGTGCAATTTTGCGGCATTACTATGTAAGACACCTTAGAGAGAGAAAAAACACAAATATAGAGACTCTTCCTTTTTGAACATTATATAATTCCAAAGATTTAGCTCAAAGCTTGGCTTTGTTCCCATGAAATGTTTAAAAAAATTTGAGCTATAAATGATTAGTTTATAAATCCTTTGGTAAGTTGGTAAGCATGTTTGGGGTTATAGAATCAAATTACCCTTATAAAAAACTTAAAGTAGCAATTCATCCTTGAGTGAGCATCTTTAAAATGGTTTTTTTGTCAAGTTAGTTATATCAAGGTGCTATTTTTATTCCTAAATTATCCTCTCCTCTATGAGAATTTTAATCTGAGCTACAAGAAATAGGATAAAATAACATTTATTTCATGCTAACACAGTGGAAAGTAGCTCTTCAAATTTTATTCTTCCAAATTCCTAGTTATTGCAAAGGAATAAATATTCCACATGAAAAACCAAACTTAGAACTCAATTGAATTTGAAGAAGTTTGGCATGTGGTTGGTAGTACAACTATTAAAATTGTGAAAACCCACAAAACCATGAGCCACAAGATCAAATAATGAACAAAGACACCTTCCATGCAAGATATTTGCAAACAATATATGCAATATTCCTCAAGAAGAAAAAGCTACAAAAGCAAGAGACTATCAAAAAGATATGAAACCTCGAGAGATAATTACAATGAGGGCTGATTTCTATATAGGAGGAAAACGCTAAGAGTATAAAAGTACTCCTAAGTTTAGCTTAAGTGCATGAGAATAAATTAGACTAATAATCAATTAAAGAGTAATTAATTATTAGCTAATGCATGATTAATCTAACACCCCCCTTAAGATGAACTTAGGGAGTAGCTAAAAACCCTAAAATGAATGCATGATGGGTCTCAACAAATAAGGTCTAGTGAGGTACCCATATACAAACAAAAGATCTCTCATAATTGGAGAAAAGGAGAAAACCATAGTGGAAGAAAAATCCACTCCAAAAGAGAGGAAGATGAATGAAGGTCTTAAAAAGCCTCCAAGTCAAGGTGTGAAGGACTGAGAAGCCTCCAACCAAACAAAGTCCTTAAAAAGAGGAACATGTAGAACATCACTGAAGCACAAAGAAGCTATAGATTTTTGTCGAACAATGATTGATATGGTGTTGAAATGAAGAACCTCCTCTAAAACAAATGATGATCAGGATCAAGATAACAAGAATCTACATGAGTGCCAACTATGACACTACACAAATCAGATGGAATACAAAGGAAAACATGTGGAAATCAAAGATACAAATGTCAAGATCAAGGAAACTATACTGCATGAGTGACCCAAATGACACTACTCAACATGCAATATGCAATTAAAAAATATAGGCACCAAATAGTCTAAAGAACACTGATCAAGAGAGACAATAATATGAATGAGTGTCCCTAATGACACTACTTGAATTAGATGGAAAACAAAGGAAAACATCTATAACTCGAAGATACAAATGGAACAAGTACCAAAAGCCTCTAATCAAATGAAAATGAGAGGTTTCCTCCAAAAATAGGAACGTAAGAATGTCCATATGGTAAATGCTCCAACTCCTTGAAATGCGTGTAACTAGTCACTAATGTACATTGCATCTGAAACTACATAGGAACACGAACTAGATACATAGATCACTCCAAACAATGAAACCAAGAAAGAATTAGCACCAATAGTAGAAACCCCCCCATAATGTTGAAAAGGGAGAGCCAAGACATGTACACTGAAAGTATGTGAAACCAAGAAGTGCATGTAGGAGAAACAACCTGCAAATAAAAGGGTGTGCAAACTAAGGAACACACATGAGGCAAGAATAACTAGGATTCACTGTTGTTGTGAAAGGAACACTCACTTGACAAAGGTGTGATGGAAAACCAAAGGAAAACATCAACCCCCCATGGCACTTTATATCATAGTGTGAATACAAAAGGTACAACAAGATTTGCAAAATCCTCAAAAAATATACACTAGAATGGCACTTATCTCAATGCCTCTACAAAAAAATAATGTCCATGAAAAGATGTCTAGAGTGCCCAAATATGACAGAGTACTGTAAATACTTATAGAAAAACAAAAAATGAGTCATCCCACACAAACAAAAAGTTTCCAAGAGCTAAAACATCCAAGTAATTCACCAGAGTGTGAAAACACAAAAACCTAAATAAAATGTACCTGGAAAGAAATCTAGAAAAAGTGCATGGATGGAACTGAAGAGCTCTAAAAGACAGTTCCAACACTGCTAGAATCACAAAAAACAAAAAAATAGGTAAAAATTTATGAGCTCAGGATTGAAAACAACAACTCTAACTTCAACAAGCTATAGAATGTACCAACAGAAAAACTAAATGATGAAACCCACACCACTGGAAAGTTAACAGAACCATCTTTCTGATGATATCTTGTTTGTAAAAAATTGACATCATATGCCCAAGTTATGGCCAAAAGAAAAAAGACCCCCTTTAGGGCACAAAGGGGTCTTGAAGGGGCCATGGAAGTCGTCCATACAGCTGATGTCATGTTGATGACAACATTTGTATAGATGACATCATGTTGAAATCAGTATGAATATTCCTAGACTATTCCCTTTGTCGATGGAAAAAAATTCCAATCCTAGCAAAAAATTTGATCGTTGAAAAAAATCTTCTTAGTAGGAAAAAATCAGTTTGCCAAAAAAGATTTGAGCTTGTTGGAAAAACTGCCAGATTGATGACGTCATCACTGGTGAAGAGGGCACAGTTACTGGGAAATTCTTGGTTGGTAGGAAAGAGTTTATGTGTCTGCCAAAAAATAATTGAAGGTTGTTGTTGTTTAAAAAAAGTTGTCAGGGTTTTCAAACCCGCTGGTCGGCCGACTAAGACCACCATCGGGGGTGAGATAGGGGCCCACAGGGGCCTACGCAAGAAGGTACCCTATGGGTACCTTAGTAAACGCATCCACCAAGAAAATTTCACCTACCAAGAAATTTAATATGCTTCCCTTGAAATATGTGTTTGAATAATCCGACCTACTTTTAATTTTCTTGATTTTTAAAATTCAAAAAAGAAATTAGAAAAAAATGAAAAAAAGCTTACTGAATTTTTAATTAATTTTTTTATTTTCATGCACATGGTCGTACAAAGGTCGTATGGTCCTTATGTAATTTTTTTTGCCTCAGATGCTCCTAACACTAAAATAGGGTGAATTTATAGTCAAAATTTGTGGAATCAACCTTCTGAATCCAACGAGGTCAATTTCATACCAAAATGCACCAAATTTATAGCTACCCTCCGAATCCAAAAAAACAACTGCTTCAAACCCTCACAAATCTAACCTCAAGAATCCAAATTGGGCTAAACAAAAGCCAAAGCTGACTTTCTCGACAACTTAGAATCCAACAGTGAGGTTCTTTCTGCGCCAAAATGCACAAAAAATTCCCACCTCCAAAATTTGCAAAAAAAGTAAAGGGGATTCATATTTGAAGCTTGTAGCCCTCGTTGAAGAAAAAACCTCATAAATCGAGAAGGGGTTTGTTGAATTGAGGCTTTGATACCATGTTAGAATTGTGAAAAACATGAGCCACAAGATCAAACAATGAACAAAGACACCTTCCATGTAAGATATTTGCAAACAAAGAATTTCTATATTCCTCAAGAAGAAGAAGCTATAGAAGCAAAACTATAAAAAATATATGAAATCTCAAGAGATAATTACAATTAGGGTTGAGTGCTATATAGGAGAAAAACCATAAAAGCGTAAAAACACTCCTAAGTTTAGCTTAAGTGCATGAGAATAAATTAGACTAATGATCAATTAAAGTGTAATTAATTATTAGCTAATGCATGATTACTCTAACAACTATGTGACATGTAAATGGCATTGATGAATAAAAGAAATTTGATCAGGAAGGCCAAATTGATCATTATGTTCAATATGTTTTATGAATTTCAACCCTTTATCTGAGACTCCTCAATAGAAAAATATTCATGGGACAAGCTTAGGATAGTGAATGAGGAAAATAATCAAAATCAAATCCATAATTTGCAGAGTTAGCTACACAACCTGAAGATGAAGAGTGGAGAACAATTATAATTCTCTCTCAAAAGGATTATTAATTTGAGCGCTTCGCTACAAGAATTAGGTGAAATAGTTGAGGATGCTACCCTAGTCCCTATTGTTCCATGATAACTTCCTTCATAATAATATTTTTTTGTGACAACACTGAATGCCACATAACACACACCTTGTTTTGAGAAGCTAGTCAATCTATTGCAAAAGGAGGAATCCCCAAGTCAGTAACACAATGAAGAGGATCATTGAATGATCACACACCATAAAGGCAAGAAGCAATTTGGTGGACCTCCCAAATATGGTAATCCATCTCGATCTCAAAATAAGTGTCCAATTTGTGAAAGGATTGGATATGATGTAAAAAATTGTTGCTACAAATCTTTGGACAAAATACCATCCAACAATAAAGTGCCTCATAAGAAGAAATTTCAAAATGGCATCACGATGGGATCAAAAGGAAAAATAACAACATAGAAATATTTTTGAAGAATATGAATCTAAGAAGAGTATTTGTTTTCTACCCACACTTTTTAAGATAGTTCGTGCAATCAAATTCCATTTGGTATATGGAATCATGTGCTACATAGCACATGACTAGCAAGGAGTGGCTTCTCACATTGAAACCTCATCATGGTAAAGTTTCTCTTGGAGATGTCACAACGTATGAAATCCAAGGTATTGGTGAAATATCCTTGCAATTTGGCATTCACCATTGTAGGATCATTAAGTCTTAGATGTCCCAAGATTTAGCAAAAATATCCTATTCATTAATCAATTTCTCAACCACAACTTGAGGATTGAATTTGACAAAAATGATGATAAAAAGTATGTCTCATCCATGATAAATGTATAGTTCAAGGATTGTTGCTAGTACTTCAAAAATTGATAAAACTTCTAGACTCAATATTATCAACAATAATCAAGCCTTGGTGAGAAACGATAATGATCTTGCTATGTTATGGAATTGTTGATTTATTCACTTGAGCAATAGATATTTGCATACTCTTAGTAAAAATGACATGGTGAAAGGACTTTCCTCACTTGAGAAGTTGAGTGCTATTTGTTCTAGTTGTCTTATTGGAAAATAACATTGAGCACCATTCCATCCTAGTGTGTATGATGCAAGCCAACATTTGAAGTTGGTGCATATTGATATATGTAGACCCATGACACCTAGTCACAATGGTTTCAAGTACTTTCAAATTTTTGTTGATGATCACACAAGAAAAATATGGGTCTATTGCTTACAAAATAAAGATGAAGATTTTTCCTACTTCAAAGATTTCTTGTGGAAAAATAATTGAATCATCATATTAATTTCCTCTACTTAGATTGAAGGGGGGTTCACCAACATATAATTATCTACCTGTGACCAATGACATAGTATAGGTTAACTACACTCAAGATCCATATGGATTTGAAACATATTTAATCCACTAAGCATCAATCCCAATAAGTTATTCAATGTAAACAAAGACGAAGAAGCCATTAATCTAACATACTAAAAACACAAAAGCTTGACAAACATCTACTCTAAAACATTGAAACTTATCCTATTGGGGGAGTGGTATCACATTGATGTGGAATGGTGACCCTTTCCTAGTCCCTTGGATAATGAGCTTGTTTCAATCAATTTTATTGAAGAAAACTGACGAAATCGATGAGAGATATATGCGAAACATGATGAAATCTAGATAAACATGATGAAAGCTAAGATGTGTATTGTAAATGTGTGCAAATCTATTCTAAATGTATTCAAGATTTAAAGATGCAAGTCCTAATTCCAAAATATGCAAAATAGATGCAACTAAGTTACTATGGAAGCCATTAATTGATGCTTTAAGCTACTATGATCAAGATCTAAACTAAAAATGCTAAATGTATACTAGATATGGATGTGAATGAGAGTGATTTTAACAACATAAGTTTACTATTAAAAGATGGATCCGTATTCAATAGATGCAAAGTCTATTTATAGAATAGGAAATGATAAACCGATGGTCAAAATTAAAAGAATGAATCAACGGTCAAGATGGAAAGAAGATGTAGGCATGGATCATGGATTCCCATCAAGGGTTGAGAATGAAAGTTGATATTTAATCAAGGGCTCATAATTATGCAAAGAAGCACACTTTCAAAGCTTGCTCAAGAAGTTTGTTACAAAGAAGAATATTCCTTTTTTTGAATGAGTGAAAAGGGAGAATATTCTCATACAAATGGATGGAGAAAATTAACATTTAGCAAATTAAAACAAAGTTTTAATGTGCAAAGGGGAGGGATATTCCATAGGAATATTCCCTTTTGGAGGAATTTAAAATTTAGCATTAAACAATTCATTTATTTAATGAAAGGGGTGGGATTAGGATATTTAATTAAATAACTAAGATAAATAGGATTCATTTAATTAAATAATAAGATATAGGAAGGCTAATAAATAATTTATATTATTCAACTAGACAAAATGAAAAGTGAATATTATGGAGAGTGAATTAACCTAATTAAGTTAATTAGATTAATACATGAACATGAGGCCTTTGATTAATTAACTAGGTTAATTTAGTCAAATAAGTGAAGAGAGGATGGATTCAGGACAAAACGATGTTAATATATCAGATTCAAGTGTCTATACCATTAAGGACATTTTTAAGTATCTCCATTTTTCCCCTCTTTGAAGTGAGGTACATGTTCCATTGGTTCAAATGCTGACGCCTTTTGGATAAAAATTGTTGTTCAGATAAAAAAAATAAAAATTATTATTTTTAAGATGCCCCACTATTGCCCCAGTGAAAGGAAAATAAGCTGGTACCCTACCCCCTCCAGAGATCAGGTTGAAATTTTGAATTTTGGGTTGATCTCTTGACAGAGAATGCAAGATCAGTTTGGCTCAAAGAGAACTAAAAATCTCAGATGTTTGATATAGACAGGTTTTATGATGTATAGAAAGTCATCGGCCATGGGTAGCCTCATGTATATTTTGATATATCACACATATTCGACTCTTGGATAGAAATGTTAGTAAAGATAGAAGAATAAGATGGATGGATTAACCATGAATTTTGAGATTGATTCAAAAGTCCAACAAGCCTATGATTCTTTGAGACTTTATTAGATATGGTGATAAGATGGATGATTTTTCCCATATTCTAGATTGAGACTTTCCGTCATTCCTTATTTTTGATATAACACATAGACACGATGCATCAAGGTATTAATAACTAGGATGGCGTTGTATCTAGTGCGATGGAATTTGACTCTGCAAATAGATAGGATAATCCTTGTTCACATCTTGACATATAGAAACCTCGTTGGAATGTAGTTTAGAAGTTTAGAATATCTCGGACCAAAGCATACACAATAGTTACCAATCTACTCTAAACGACCTCTCTACACACAACAAAGAAAGTATGTGCCAAAGTTATTTTACAAGAACATCCCACAAGAACAGGAAATGAAAGATAATGATCGATGCCCCATTCCTTTCTCTCTAGATCATTTAGAAATCATCGAGAGGTCCTTAGAATGGTCAATAAAATAAATCATAATCAAGATAAAAAACAAACAATCAATGTTATATATCTCTTGCCAAAGGGTGTAATGTGTGTTGAGGATAAATATCCAAAGTGATAGCCAATGATAATGCCCATTGTAGGAAGGATGCATCCTAGGACTTGTTATCAAATGTTGGCAGGTTGATATGTTGTTTGAAAAGTCGTTGATATAAGGTTCGATTGACATGTTTGATAATGATCAAGAGTTTGATTTTTGCATTTAAAGATTCTACTTTTGCTGATTTTTGTACTTGTTTTCCGTTTGAGTTACCAAAGGGTGAGTGTGACGATTGATTTATTATAGATGAAGGTTTGTTGCCAGTGCAAGTGAAATGGGATGGGTGGTTTTGGATTTTCTATTATATTTCAATGTTTTTGGTATTTTGAAAATATTTTGAGGCTATGTTTGATTTTTTCAAAAGTTTATGCAAATGTTCTAGTTTTGGAGTATTTGAGGCTATTTAGGGTTTTCTAAGTTTTCCTCTGTTTTTGGATTTTTCTAAGTTTTCTAAATGTTTTGGGGTTTTTCAATATTTTTACCAAGAACGTAACCTAAAAGACTATCCTAGGGGCCTCAGAGGCTTATCAAAGATAGATTTTCCTACGTTATACATGCAAAGACCACATAGTTCAACTTACTTGACTTATTGTTGATGAGAGATGAACAATTGATGGAATCCTAAAGGACTAACCTAGGGTGTCTTGGGGGCACATCAATGATGGCCTTGCCTACGTTCAAGCTTAGAGACTCTTAGTTCAAGAAGGTAATGCTTTTGACTTTGATTTTTGATGTTTTGACATGTTTAGGGATTTTGATGTATTTTGGATATTTTGGATTTTGAATTTACAATTTTTTGAATGTTTTTGGGTTTTAGCTAGACATGATTTTGATGTTTATGGATTTTTGGCTATACAATATTTTGATTTTTTTTGGATTTTTTTATTTTGCAAGTGTTTTTGGATTTTTGATGAGGTTTTATGAATGTTTTTGGGATTTTTGATGAGATTTTAAGGTAAAAAATACCTAGATAACGATGTCTATGTCACATTGTGAGATATAAGACATGGATCAAGAGTTATTTGGAAACAAGAGTGCAATAACCTGCCCCCAATGCCTAGCAATGTTTCATAGATCAATGGGAAAACCAAGATAGGAAATGTATATGCGAAGAGTTCACTTGAGTTTTATCATGCTAGATATATGCTATGGGACTTCATGAGATAAAATGGTAAAGAGCCTGTCAAGAGTTTTCCATGAGTAGAGTTGAAGTATACACCAAATCTTTATCATGATCAAGATAAAGTGGAATATCTAGATGAATCTAGATTGGATGGATGGAGGGAACATTGGATTTATCATGATAGGGATGAGATGCTTCTGTTTGAGAAGGATCATATAGATAATCGATTCTACTCATGACACCTATTTTCTAGGTTTTCATCATAGTACTTTCCCAAAGCACCACCGTAGTGGTTTTAACTGGAGGATGATTTTTATTTTTACTATTTTATTGATTTTTTTATTTTTTAGAAATTTTACCCTCATGTTGAACCACCTGATGGTACTGATGTAGAGGCCATTGTCATAACGTGCCAATGATACCCTTCTTGAAGAAGCTGCTTTTCTAAGATACAAGCACTTGAATACAAATTTTGAGAACTTTGATCTATCTTGTGGATATCAAAATTAACCTTGTCTATGTGTGCATATTGTGATAGAGTGCCTTCAGAATCCTTATGATGAAGAGTAGTTGTCAACACACGGTTAACATGAGAATTGGATATCATGAATGGAGTGGATGGTGACATGCATGAAGGAATACGAGATGGATTGGTCAATGGTTTGGAACCTTTGACTCTCCAAACTTGGGAAGATGAGAAATGATGGGTTGGAATGGAGGTTTTCATAGAATTAGGACCAACCATTGGATATACTTTGTTCCTTCCTTGAGAAGCTTGCTTTTTTTATTTGAGGATGGTTTTGATGGATACATTTCCATTTTTTATTTTTCCCCATAGTTTCTTTGACTAATGGATTTTTGGAGGGATGATTTTTTTAATTTTTATTTGGTATCCATTTGTATTTGATGTGTCGTTTGTGCTTTATTGCTTCGTTTTCTTTGATAATATTCTCCTTGCTTTGATAGGAATCTTTCTTTTTATGTTGGTACCAATTTGAGTATGAGATGATGGGTGGATGATGATTCATGATATGACTAGTTGTAGTGTTGATAGTACTTTAATAATAAGGATCCTTCGTGCCCCATAGATTGATGTTTGTTGTAGACAAGATTTCCCACGATGTTGTGAAGATATGGAAAATAACTAATCCTTTGCCTTGATAATGTATCCTCTAATCCATAGCCACTGCATATGACTTATCATGAACACATGATATTGCTATGGGTTCTTGTTGTTCAAGAATATGAACTATTTTCTCTGATTCTATGACATAATTATCTATTGATACTGCTTCAAAAGGTGTTGGTTCTGATTCAAAAGATGTCGATGATGCACAATCACTATAAGAATCAAGAATCTCAACCGCTGCTTGCTCTTGTGTAAGAATATCAAGAGTGGGAGAATCTTATTTTGGATGAAGAATGTCTATATGTCCATTAGAAAGAAACATCTCAAGGGTGATATCAGGGACATCTTTGGAGTTTAAAATGGTTTGGAAGATGTCCCTTAGCTCTTGGAAAAACTTTGGGGATAGTGGTGTAGGGGCGCCTAAATCAATTTTTGTAAATATGGTCATATGATGGTTTTTAGGGGGTTTTGAGTCAAATGTCATGTAATAAGGTCATATTGGACCATTTTCTAATGTATGGAATCTTTTGAGTTAGTTTGTGTATAAGTTGTCAAGTTTTGTAGTTTGTTGCAAAAGTTGCATTACAACTTTGCAATTTTTGGATTGGTTTGGGAAGTTGAAGGATCATAAGTTCAAAAGTTAGTTGTAGCCATTGGTTTGAGGTTGGAAAAAAATTAAATATGCTTATAAACCTTGAGGTAGGGGTTGGTGAGTTGTTCTTGAAGTTTAAACAATAAGATTTCCCTATTTTCTTTGAAAATTATGTCTTTTCATTCAACTTTGCTGCTATAGGTTACTGTACGATTCCGTACAAAGGAATATTGATCTAAAGGCTATTAAAATTGATGGAGGAATGAAGTAAATTCATTTTTGGTTTGATTTAGTTGAATTTCATAGAGTTTGAAGAATTTTACAAGCATTTTGTTGTGGTCGGTCTAAAAACTTTGTTTTGAGGGTTTGAGTGCATAAAATGGACCTATAAGCCATTCTACCTAGTGAAAAATGCTATAACTTGGTGGAATGGCACAATTAGGTGTAGGATTAGTGTTTATGTGGTTGGGAGGAGCAGGGATGAGGGTTTTGAGAAAATAAGATGATGCCCTAGGTTGAGAAAGTGCTTGTTTTGAGCAATTTGGATGTGCAAGGATAGGGTTTTTTGAAGGATTGTTAGAGGATCATTCTAGTTGATGAAATAAGTATGTGAAGACCTATTGTGATGTTTTTAGGGTGCTGATAAGGTGAAATAGGGATTGGAGTTGGTAGTTTCAATAAACCCACTCATGTGCAAGCCTAAATAGGCCTAAACAAGGTTTTTGTGATTTGGTGAGTTTGTAGGTGTTCCTTTGTCAAAAGATGTTGAATTAGTCCATTTGTGACCTGTGTTGAACATTGGAATTGAGTTTGGTGGATTGGGTGAATGGATTCACAAATTTTCTTTGTAAAAGTGTCACGACCCCTATTTTTATTAAATTAATTTATAATGAAATAAAAATGCGAAGGAATAAAAGAATTAATTATATTTTAATTAGAAAAATTATTTTGCAAACTGAGTAGCTATTCAGAATAATTGTTATTTTTTAATTTCAAATTAATGTTATCTTCTTGCTAACTATTTTGAAAAAAACATTTAAATTGCAAGTAAAAGATATTTAGTTATTGTTTATAAGAATAGATATTTAAGTTGCAATTAAAATGACATTTACGGAAGATAAATATGTGGCACAAAAATAAATCTTACTTTTGCTACTTTCAAGATTCGGTTATGGGAAAAATTGAAAACAAATCTTTAAGAGAAAGGAAAAGAATAACGAAAGAGGGACAATTTTTTTTGGGATCTTTATTTGAATTGAAATCAATTCTTGTACCAGTTGAATCTCTACACATCTTACACCAGAGAGTGTGCAAATCCAAAACAAGGCTATGAATGGAGGCGTGGAAACTATTTTTCCCCAATCTCTATACCACTGCGAAGCCATTCGACACTTGACCTTCAAAGCAACAAACATCACTTGTTCTACTTATCTTTAGGGATGGCGTCGAACATGCTGTAGCGGAAACATATCTACTCACCAGATTAAGTTTCAAATTACCCAAATATCTTGGGTAGCTTCTCAATTTTACTTTTGTTTTCATTCTTTTTTTTATTATAAATAATTCATCTAAAACCTTTGGTCTCCTACATCTAAATATCAGTTAATGTTATTCTTCTTTGCTCTATTGGTATCCTTCTTTTCAAGCTTCGGTCAATTTAACAAATCTTTATATTACATATCAAGGGCACATAAACTAAACTAACCCATTAAAAATTCTGTAAGAGTAGACCCTATCGTCTAAAGACGCGGACCAGTAGTAAACATAGAGAAGAAAGTTTCAATGTGAATAAAACCTACATATAAAAAAAAACCTCTCAATCATCTATATCTCAAGATTAAACTACTAAAGAGAAAAGTGACTATTAAGCATCTCTGAATCCTTCTTACTCTTAAAACTCCGAAGGAACAATTCATCAATAAATATTTTAGCCGTGTGATTTTTGAAAATACAGCCGGATAACAACAACAAAAGCAAGAACGAACTTATATAGCTGCCAATACATTAATAAAAATTACATTCGACCAACATGTAATTAAAATATTTGAAGAAGTATGTATGGCGAGCAAATTGAATCAGCCAAGTTAAGCTTAAAATACTTGGGAAAATTTGTAAATGCCACCTGTGAATCCTCCTTTAATTCCAATTGGCAAGCAATGAGAGTGGGGATTCCCAACAATTTTGCATCCCTGCATATTTAGTCATGCTCCTATTCATAGGCAAAGAATGACCTTAGGATTTTGTGCTTTTCCCTTGGATTTTGATCATTCTATAGCATGAGGCCAGGTTTATCTATCAAGATTTTGGAGAAATGATAGAACAGGGAACATAGTTATCATATCAGTTTAAAATACAAATTATGTTTTGGGAAGAGAGCGTGTTAAAAAAGGAACCTTTGATTTTATACCGTGTCATCATCCTAGTGTTCAAGATGCGACACTTGAAATATGATTTCTTTTAAAACTTCAAATCCCTTATAGGAGCACACCAAAAGTAGCATATGGACCCAATTCTTTGTGGGTGCACCCACTTTTCTCCTCATCAAATGAAAAACTTGAAGAATAGAATATGCCCATTACTTACAAAATGGTTGGATCTCTCTTGTTTTTTTAAACGACCCTTTAGATAGAACAAAATTGTAGCCCACAATGAGACGTAACCATTATCTTCACGCACTTTTTACATCAACAGGGACCAAATGTATAGGGGCTTAGGATGATTCAAGCATACTAGGACCCTTACTTTTAAATGTAACTAATTTTTATGCTTTATATATGAAATTCAATAGAGCAGTTCATTTTAATTGCTTAAAATGCATTTATGGGATATTTATTATTACAATGAGTTGGATTTGACTAAGAAATTGATGAAGCAAATGATTATAGTATGTTGAGAAATATTATCAAGTGAATGTTAGTGATCATTTTATATTGCATATTAGGTATAATCTCTCAGTGGTTATGTGTCAAAGGAAATATTGAGAAACCTATCATCGGTGGGAGTTGTATGTTATTGTATATGAATATGCATATAGCTAATAGTATGATTTGAGTAAATAACTATCTTTGTTACTAGAAGGTTGTTCGCACTTGTTTTACATAGTATTCAACATCACTACGAGGGTATTATTGACTAATTTCCTTTTACATTCTACGGTGCAGAGAAATATTGTTTGGAATATAAGATGACTTCATTAGAAGTTTGATTAGAGATAAATAAGTTGTCTTTACTAATGATAAATTGTTCTCACTAGTAGTATTAATTTTATACTTCTTGATAACCCATCTAGCATTGGATTAATTATTTTGTGCACTGGCCACAAGGACATGGTGAGAATAGACAAGAAGGAATACAACCTTATAATTGGTTGAAATAAGAATATGGGAACTGATTCTAATGAGTATCTAGAAATGTGTTATCCATTTATTTATAAGGTGGTTGTTACATATCTATAAAGTACCTATGTTATGTGCGATAGATTCTTACCAACACTGTTGCAATAGTAACAATGCCAAGCCGTCATGTATATATCATGAGTATATTTTTGAGCTAACAATTGTGATGGATTTTTCCTTATCCAAATAAAAGAAACATTCAAGTCAAGATCTATTAGAATCAAGCAAGAGCTTAATGTTAGAGTCTCAATGAGTTGTAACATTATAATGTGATCATTCTTCTTTCTTATATCATATTTCATATCATTTCAAGGTTTGATTACCAAAACGGGGTTTGACCTAGGAAAACCCCTATTCACTAACATTTTCTTGCAGGTCTAGGTGGTGGACACATGGATGAGTGAGCTTATCATGTGAAATCAACCTTAGAATGGTCAGTTAAGTTGCACTTGTAAGTTATTTACTTTAAATAAAGATGAAACTCACTTATATTGATAAATCGCTCATCTGAGATTCTTTCAATTACCTTGATTCATTGATATACATGTCATTCAATTTGTATTAATAAGTGATTGTAAATTATTTAACGATTCCTCTTTATTTCCCCATTATATAATTGTTAGATTCTATTAAACTAATTTGGAAATTGAGGATAATAGTTAGTAATTGAATTTTCCAGACCCTTTACATATTGGCATCATTGAAATAGATGATTTGTAACACCCTTAATGATGTATGTACATTGATAATGTTGTATGAAATTTACTTTGAGTGTTTATGGTTAACTCTTGGTATACATGTTATGGATTATCATGTGATGGATGTACTCCTATTCCCCTACCTAAATGAATGTTACTCATTTATTGTATTTTGTATGGAACGGAAACTTTCGGTCAGTTACAAAAAGTGACCTATTTGGGGCTCAAGGGAAACATAGCAACAATTTTTAAGAGGGTATGTTTTGAAACAAACCTACCTACAAATTGGATATGTCAAAGTAGAGGATAAAGGGTATCTAAAATTATGAGTGGATTGTGGGTTTTCAATTGATTTTAAAAGTTATGGTTAGAAAACACCGTTTGGAATGCTATAAGGGAATAAGAGTGAATGGTGAGTTGGACATCAAGTTGGGGTTTTGGAGATTGAAAAATTATTCCAAATAGTTTGAATTGTGATTGTTTGACAAATTCCTCCTAGCTCTACATCAAGTGGTATCAAAGCATAGGTTTTTGATCTTTTGAAGGAGAAAGGTTTCTAATTTGAAGAATGTAAAAGTTGTAATTTGAAAGGACAAGATGTCTCCTAAAGGAAGTGGAGCCCTTGGTAGGGAAATAAGGGTGTTAAAGGAATCACAAGAAGAAATTTTAGCTAGATTTGCAACATTAGAGACAAAACAAAGGAGAGGAAAGGCCACTGAAGAGGAAAGTGACCGAGAGGAAGAGGAAGAGGGTGAGAATGAAAACCCTCCAAGAGGAGTCTGAGATAATGATGAGTTGGACCCTGATGAAAGAAGGATGGTTAAGATGCTAAAGGCTATCAGAGGAGATGCTTCTAGTGAGAAAATAGATTTGCCAATGTATAGTGGAAAGTTGGATGCAAAAGAAGTACTAGATTGGATTGATGCAATGAACAATTACTTTGAATACAAGGAGGTTGTAGATGATCAAAATGAAAATTTTGATAAGATTAAGTTGAAATGCCCTTCTCTGACATGGTGGAACTATGTAAATGAGGAAAGAGTGAAGAAAGGTAAAAAAAAAATAGTTCATGGGATAAGATGGTGTCAAATATTAAGAGCCATTTTTTGCTAAGTGATCATGCAATACAAACTTTCAAGAAGTTGCAAAACTTAAAGCAAAAGGAAAAGGATGTCATTACCTACAGTGAAGAATTTCACAAATTAAGTATTAGGGTTGGTCATGTTGAAGATGAAAATGAGAAGATAGCAAGGTATATGAATGGCTTATGATTTCAAATTCAAGATGAATTGAGTTTGGCTACTCCTAGGATGGTTGAAGAATGTTTTCAGTTGGATCCTAGGGTAGAGGAGAAGTTAAAAAGAAGAAAAGAAAGACAAGGAAGAGGCATAGGTAGCACTAGTAGAGGAAAATGTACAAGGCAGTCCTATGAAGACCAAGAAGATGCAAGTAAAAGCAAAGACCAAGTTACTAATTAAAGAGGTGGATTTAGAGGCTTTAGAAGAAGATTTGGTGGACAAGGTAGAGGTTCAAACACATTTTTAGAAAGATGTTATCATTGCAATCAGTGTCGCGATCAAGCATGGAAGTGTCCAAAGAGACAAGCTTCTACTTCAACTGGTGGTGATAAGAGAGTTCAATTGGTGCAAGAGGATGATTGTGAGAGTGTTAACTCTCCTAATCAGCTTGCTGCTCCAGAAGTGGGATAATCCTTGATGGTTAGAAGAACACTCCTCAAAGCATCCAAGGAGAAGGAGCCAACAAAAAGGACACTATTTAGGACAACTTGCAAATGCAATGGAAAGGTATGTAAAGTTGTAATAGACTTTGAAAGTATTGATAACATGGTGTCTATTGAAATGGTTGACAAACTCAAGTTGGAAAATATACCTCATGAAATACCTTATAAAGTGTCGTGGTTGAATGAGAATCAATCTGTTTTGGTGAATGTGCAAGCTTGGGTTGAATTCAATATAGGTGGATAAAAATATAGGATTTTGTGTGATGTGTTGCCTATGGATGTGTGTCATTTGTTGCTAGGGAGACCATGGCAGTTTGATAGACATGAAATATATGATGGTAGGAGCAATAATTATGAGATTTATAAAGATGGAATCACTTTTACATTGAATCCCTTGGTAGAAGATGTTAAGGAGCAAACCAAGGTAGCTAAGGTGATAATTTTAGGAAAGAAAGAGTTTGTAAAGATAAAGGAAGAAGAGCCTAAGGAGTTTGCAACCACTCCTACACTTGAAGGTATCAAAATAGTAGACTTGAAGGGTGAAATGAACTTGGAAGGAAATGATATTGAGTTGAGAACAAAATTTGATCATGAGAAGGTCAAGGATGAATTGATTGTGGGAATGCAAGATTGGTTAGAGAAGACTGTTGAGGTCATGATAGAAAGAGTGCTTTGTTCATTGATTTCAAAAGAGGCTAGTGGGTAGTCAAACTCTTTCAATACAAAGGTTTGTAAACCTGATGAAACAATGCTACTAGGGGCAGAGAATCTGAGGGAAGAGATAAAGGGAAAAGGTGCAGTGATTCAAGGTGAATGACAAGGACAAATGGGTGAGTTTAAGTATGCATCAAAGGTCAAGAAGAAAATAGTTTATAATAAGGATGGAAAAGGTATGTTTGTAGGTATTCAATCAGGTTTAACATTAGTTCCAGATGAGGGAAAAGTTAGATAACATCCATCAAGTTAGCTTACAAAGTTGGAGCAATATCTAGATGGCAAAAAGTTTAATAGTGCAAAGAAGAATGAAAATATTCAGTACCTGACTCATTGGAAAGGATTTCTAGATCAAAAGGATTTTGGAGACTAGAGAAATTAAGTGATCAAGCATAATTTTGTGTTGCAACATGGTACTCAAGGGACTTGAGTTCTTTTTCTGTCTAGGTGTATGGTGCGGTGGCACCTAAATATATTTTTGTAAATATGGTCATATGATGGTTTTTAGGGGGTTTTGAGTCAAATGTCATTTAATAAGGTCATAATGGACCATTTTCCAATGTATGGAGTCTTTTGAGTCAATTTGTGTATAAGTTGTCAAGTTTTGTAGTTTGTTGCAAAAGTTGCATTACAACTTTACAATTTTTGGCTTGGTTTGGGAAGTTGAAGGGTCATAAGTTCAAAATTTAGTTGTAGCCATTGGTTTGAGGTTGGAAAAAAATTAAATATTCTTGTAAACCTCGAGGAAAGGGTTGGAGAGTTGTTCTTGAAGTTTAAACAATAAGATTTCCCTGTTTTCTTTGAAAATTCTATGTGTTTTCATTCAACTTTGCTGCTACAGGTTACTGTACGATTCCATACAGAGGACTATTTATCTAAAGGCTATTGAACTTGATGGAGTGATGAAGTAACTTCATTTTTGGTTTGATTTGGTTGAATTTCATAGATTTTAAAGAATTTTACAAGCATTTTATTGTGGCTTATTTGAAAACCCTATTTTGAGGGTTTGAGTGCATAAAATGGACCTATAAGCCATTCCACCTGGTGAAAAATGCTATAAATTTGTGGAATGACACAATTAGGCATAGGATTAGTGTTTATGTGGTTGGAAGGAGTAGGGATGAGGTTTTTGAGAAAATAAGATGATGCCCTAGGTTGAGAAAGTGCTTGTTTTGAGAAATTTGGATGTGCAATGGTAGGGTTTGTTGAAGGAGTTTTAGAGGATCATTCTAGTTGATGAAATAAGTATCTATAGACCTATTGTGATGTTTTTAGGGTGTTGTTAAGGAAAAATAGGGATTGGAGTTGGTAGTTTCAATAAGCCCTCTCATGTGCAAGCCTAAATAGGCATAAAAAATGTTTTTGTGATTTGGTGAGTTTGTAGGTGTTCCTTTTGTCAAAAGTTGCTTTGTAAAAGTGACTTATTTGGGGCTCAAGGGTAGAGTAGAAACAATTTTTAAGAGGGTATGTTCTGAAACAACCCTACCTACAAATTGGATATGTCAAAGTAGAGGATAAAGAGTATCTAAAATGATGAGTGGCTTGTGGGTATTCAATTGATTTTGAAATTTGTGGTCAGAAAACACCGTTTGGAATGCTACAAGGGAATAAGAGTGAATGGTGAGTTGGACATCAAGTTGAGGTTTTGGAGATTGAATTTTTTTTCCAAATAGTTTGAATTATGATTGTTTGAAAAATTCCTCCTTGCTCTACATCAGATAGGGGTTCTTGATCTTGACTCGATTCAGAGTAACTTTCGTTATCCTCAAGAGCCTCCTCTTGACATGATCCTTGGGTGGATGATATATCCTCAGTAAAAGACTCTTCGTAGCAATTTGTGGGTATGGGTGTAACAAGGGATATTTCTGGCTCATTTGAAACTCCTTCAACATGCCCAATCATGAAGTCATATGTGGGAGAGATATTGCAATCTAATATATACTTGATGCCATTATGGTATGAAATTTTGCTAAACATTATTGATGGGTTTGGACTTTGTTTTAAAATAGTATCTTGATACGTGTCTAATTCCTCATGTGGTGATGAAGGAATAACATAAATATGTCCCACAGTGTTATTATGGGTATGGTTTATGTTATTTGAGGTTGTTGCCTTTCCTGAATCTTTTTCTTTTGTATGATAAAGCATAGGGTTTGTATAAATTTTAAGATTTTCATTCCCATATTTTTTATCGACATCAATGTCTCCTTATTCAATAAGATATTTTATTAGATGTTTGAGTCTAATTTTTTTTTGTGTGCTATGACCTTTTTATCAGTGAAATTCACAAAAATGATCATCTCTATAGCTACGTGGTTTGAATTGTGGCTCTTGATAGTTTGGGAAATCTGGGAGTGTGATAAGATTAGACTGTATCAACCTCTTCAACACATCTTCCATAGGTTCCCCTAAGGGAGTGAATTGTCGCTTAAGAGCACTATTTGTTCTTTGTTGTCCATGTTAAGTGTTTGCAACATTGATTGTTGTTTGATTGTTTGGCAGTGACGTGGATGGTTGTTGTGTATTCATGTTTTGGGAATTTTCTTTCCTAGGAGCAGTTAAGATCACCTTTGCATCAACAACACCATCACTAGTAACATCCATGTTCTTGTCCCAAAAGTGAGATTTTAGTTAGAACTAGTGGATGGGCGGTTGTCTCTATATGCTTGTGTGTTTCCCTATGAGATTAGGGATCTCTCAATGTTGAGGGCCATAGGGACAAGCTCATCATAAGTGGTGATACATTGCATCTTTGAGTGAAAAGATAGATCTGGATCAACATTTTCTATGATAATCCCCATTTTTTGTTCGTTAGGAATGGTCCACTTGCTTTTAAACTAGCTCTTTGCCTCCACCTTTGCAAGAAATTAGCAAAGGATTTTCCCTTTTTTTTCTTGAATGTGTATAACTCTTCTAAGATTACATCCATGTCAATATTGAAGAAGTGATCTATGAATCTATCAATGATTTCTTGGAACGTTTTGATGCCCGGAGGTAACTGTGAAAACCAATCGATGGTTGGGCCTGTCAAACTTCATGGAAAGAGGTGCATCAAGTAGGAATCATTGTAGGCAACCTCCATACACATGACATTGAATTCGTTGATGTGATCCACAAGATTTTCTCTCCCTTTGTATTTATCAAATTTAGGGACCTCAAAACTAGGAGGGAAAGGTACCATTGCAATGTTTCTATTGAATGGGTATGGACACAAGTTTTTTTGGGTATGGGTTTTCTTCATTTTTCCCATTTGAATGTCCTGCATTTGTTGCATTAGCGCCTTTAGTTGCGATGCCATATCATTTTGTGGGTTTGGTGGAGGAGCATATGTTGCGTACTGTGGGATGATAGATGGATTGTACATGGGATTTTTATATGATGGGGTGTTGTAAGTTGTGTATGGTGGTGTTTGATATTACGGAGGTGATGGAGGTGGAGGTGTATATGCGCCTAACATGTTTGGATTGATGATGTTTTGTTGAGGATTATAGTAAAAACCTTGTTGTTGTTGTTGTTGTGCGAGCATTTTTTGGGTGTATGGATGTGATAGGAATGCTTGCTATTGGGCTTGTCGTTGTTGTTGAGCTTGATGTTTTTGTTGGGTGGTTAAGGATACTTGTTGGGCTTGTTGTTGTTGTGTGACTATGATTGCTTGTTGAGCTTCTTGTTGTTTTTGTTGTGTGGCTAAGGTTGCTTGTTGGGATTCTTCTTGTTGTTGAGAGGCTAAGGCTACTTATTGGGCTTGCTGTTATTATTGTGCTACTAAGGCTGCTTGTTGGGCTTGATTTTGTTGTTGTAGATGCTAAGGCTACTTATTGGGCTTGTTGTTGTTGTTGTACTGCTAAGGCTGCTTGATGTTGTTGCTGTCCTGCTAGGGTTGCTTGTTGTTGTTGTTGTGCTACTAGGGTTGCTTGTTGTTGTTGCACGACTTGTTGATAAGCCTATTGTTCTTGTTGCAAGGATAAAGCATGTGCTTGCAATGTAGTATCATTTGGTTGTTGGGACATCTATGATGAGTTTTTGTTTTTTATGGTTTGAGTGGGTCGCAAGTTGTTCACGAGAGGTTGAGGGTTACCTTGGTTTAACATTCCTTGAAAAATGGTGGATTGGGATGGAGGAATGTAAATTTGAGGTCCCATTTGAAATTGCATGATGTGGGGGACCAAGGGGAAAGATGATGATGGTGCCATTTGGTATTGTAATGGAAATGGCACATTAAGATCTTGAAATTGATTGAAAGGGTTCCCTTGACCAAAGGGTAGGGGGTTCCCTTGTTGTATTTGAGGTGGGAACAAGGTATTACCTTGGTTGATTTGGTTTGTGACCAAGGGATTGTTTTGATTTAGGTTGGTGATGGATGGGATGGATGTGTTTTGTACAACCAATGGGATGGATGAAATCATTTGGGGATTAGATGAAGATGTCCCTTGTTGCATTAAGGGCTGATTTTTTGTTAAGGTATTAACTTGCTCTTGTTGGTCTATTTGCGACACTTGGTCCACACTACCTTGCATGATGTTGGGAATACTTGTGGTACATGTGGGTATGGATGATGATGGTTGTGCTCGATACATTGAGGTTGTTGTAGAGTGATGTACTGTTAGTGGCTTATGTGGATGTAGGGGATGTTTGGGAACGATAAGAGCACCAAAGGTTGGTGTCCAAGTGGTGGTTTGGGGAGGATTGGTGTTTAAAGTACCCACAAGTGTGTTTCTTTTCAAAGGAGGGGTGTGGCCAAAGTCTTTAGCAAGACTAGTCACAAGACTAGGAGTTTTTGTTTGAATTAGACCTAGTGATGGATTTGATTGAATGGTGGATGAAGTCAAGCCTTGTGCTGAAGTTTGCATAAAAAAAGATAGGGGAGTTGAAGCTACCTTTTCTAAGGCTTTATGTTCTTGTTTGTACTCAAGGATTTCTTCTTTAGTAAGTCCAAATGGGTTGTTCATGACTTCTTCTATCTCATATGGTCTTGATGGAGTATGAGGTTGTTGCGAGGGAGTAGAATGACTTCTTGGATTAAATTCCTATGGATTAGTATCACTTTTGGTGAATGTTCCTTTGGCTTGTTCCATGATTCTCTTGTGTTGTGATCTTGTCATTACCATAAATTGTGGGTCACCTATGGGACAATTGTGTTGAGATTTATAATGTTTAAACTCTCTAGTTGACTCAAATTTTGGTAGAAGGGACACTCTAAGTTGTTTTGGAGCAATGGTGAGAATGGTAGTTTGAAACAGGTGGATTTAATATGGGAAGTGATCTTTGAAAATATTTTGGGACAACACTTTTGACTTTCAAGGTTTGATTGTTTTGATGTTTGGATAAAAGATGTTAATGAACTTGTGAATCTTTAAGGTAGACTTGTGACCTTCAAGATAAACTAGTC
Source organism: Sequoia sempervirens (assembly GCA_007258455.2). Taxonomy (NCBI): domain Eukaryota; kingdom Viridiplantae; phylum Streptophyta; class Pinopsida; order Cupressales; family Cupressaceae; genus Sequoia; species Sequoia sempervirens. Next base: position 180,768 of record VDFB02323588.1, read on the forward strand.
CAAAAATGATAACTAACTTAATTAAATGCATGGAAAAGGATTCATTTTACATACAAAGTAGCTAGGATAGGGTTTGGTTTGATAGATGTCTAAGAACAAAGTGTTGGTGTGTTCAAAAGTGTGCAAAGTTTGGTGAAGTGAAGTGTAAAATATGATGAAGGGTGGATGAAATGTTAACCTAGAGTGAACCTTTATTTTGCAAGACCAAGGTAGTGAGAAACGTGCTATACCTCTAAAGTGATCAAACCATAAGAACTCAATGATTTAAATGAGAAGTGCTTGTGAAATGTGTAGATCTGGTTCATTTATTATAGAGTGTAGATAAATTCTCCTTATTGATCTGTCTCAATTGCGGTGATTCCTTAAGATACGTCTCCTAATAAACTTTGAACTATGATTTCTAAGTTTGAAATGGCATAATGTGTACCTTCTCTTGGGGATTTTGATTTTGTGAGAGATCATTAAGACAAGCACAAGATCATGAAAAAGAGGATATTTATTTCCACGCAGGAAGTGGTAATACGAGCCTTCTGGCTGCAATATCGACATTTTCCTATTGTTTTTCTAAGATGTTTGTTATGTTTCTCCACTGGCTTGGTGTTTCCTTTGTTTCAAAAGTGAAGCTCCTCAAACTACTAATTATATCTATTTTTTCTCCTTCAATTAGTTCAAAGTTTGGTTGTATGATAGCTGGTGTAAGGTTTGGTTGTTCAATTGGAGTGATTTGACACCAAATGGTCATTATAAAGATAAGCACATGTGTGGGGTTCAATTGTGAGTTTATCTTGTGTAATGAGTTTCTTTTACCACAAATACTTTGTCTTTCTTAAGTTTCAAACTAATGTGTATGTCAAAAACATCATTCATTTCACAAGGCCCATTATGTGAAAGTCATGAAGTTAGGGCCATAGTTGACTTTGGGAAGTATGGATTGAGATATAAGTCAAGATATTTAGAAGTCTCTAAGGATGAAAATCCTTAGGACAAGCATCAATATCAAGGCATTTCAAAGGGTATCCATGCTTAAGCCAAAGGGTTTGAAATTTAGAGAAATAGCACTGATATTTTTTTGTAATGTTTTAGAACCAAGGAAGTATCAAGCTGACTCACAAGAATTTACAATCCTAGTTCAAGTGGGTGTGTATTTCTTAGTAGGCTTACCATTATCCCATAAGAGATGATTAACCTGTGAAGATGGAATGGAAAAATAGGCCATGTCAAGGAAATGTAAGGTCTTGACATGCCAAGCAAAAGAGTCCCTTCCATATTTTCTTTATTGCCTCAACCAAAAACCGGAAATGGTAACTTCTTGGAACGCTACTATTCCAATGCACTACTTCAAAATACACTTTGGAATTGGACTTGGTTAGCCACTACAAACAAGGTTTTTAATGACCATATTTAGGATAAACCGGTGCTATACATGCAGGGATTCACTCAATTAAGAGGCCTCCCAGCCCTTAGAAATATCTAAGGGTTTTGACGTATCACACAGATACTAAAGGAGACATTCGTTGGTATAGGACAACAACACCAACTTGGTTAATGACTTTAGTCACACCAAATTATTTATATAGCAGACCAAAATGAAAACACCACTTGGGTCATTCCCTCTCAAAAGTTGGGAGGCGGGCCCTCTAAAGGTAACATAGACTATGAAGCTTAAAATGCTTTTCATCACCTCAGATTGCCAAAAGATGCAAGGGGAGAGGATAGGCACTTCCAAGAAAAAAAATATACTTATGTGTTTTTCTTCATCGAAGATCGCACAAAGTGCAAGGGGAGAGGATACACACAACAAGCACACACAAGTAAATCAAACACATGTTCATTTTAACCTTGACAAGCATAGTGAGTTTGTTTTACACACTAAATTAAAGTGTTGAGATTGTCTTGTTCAATTTAAAACCTGATATTGCAAAATGAGGATATGTGGGTTCAACATTAACCAACTTTGAATGTTAATTTTAAACCCAAAAGGAGATTTAGCTGGTCCTAAAATGTGAAATAAAGTATCATGGAATGGGTTATAATTGCCCCATAAGTGTAAAACACTTGTTACAATATATAATCAAACGATAATATGCTACTTCACTTCAAATTTTATTGCCAAAATCTACAAAACTAGTTAGCCTCAAAAACAAAAATGAGAAGTCAGTGACATGTTAGAAATCAAATGAAATAAAAAATTTAAAACACATGTCAAAATTCAGCTTCTATTTAGTTTACCAGTAAATAGCAATGTTGAAATGAATTGCGTTGCTGAATTTCCATCAAATGTGTCACTATATTGCAATTGTGTTGCTGTATTGAAAAATTAGATGTGTCGCTATGTAGTAAACAATGACATCAATAGCATCACCAAATGAAATGTGTTGCTAAATAAAAATTCATGATGCGATTAAAAATTAGTTTAGCATCGCTAATTTAATATGTGGTGAAAAAATTTAATAAGGCATCACCAAATTAATTTTTTGTCATTGTTTTCAAACCTAAGTGCGTTGTTGTATAGCGACGCATCCAAGGTGTGTCACTGATTTTTCTCAAAGTGCATTGTTGAACCTGCAAACACAAGAAAACATGAATCTAAAGTGAAATTCGTCAGATTCGATTAGTACAACCCTCCTTCAGTGCCAAAATGTGACCAATGACATAGTATATATAGGTTAACTACACTTGATCCATACAGATTCAAAGCATATTTAATCCACTAAGCATCAATCCCAATAAGATATTCAATGTAAACAAAGACGAAGAAGCCATTAATCTAACATGCTAAAAATATGAAAGTTTGACAAACATCTACTTTGAGACATTGAAAATTATCCTATTGGGGGAGTGGTATCACATTGATGTGGAATGAAGACCCCTTCTCAATCCCTTGGATAATGAGTTTGTTTCAATTAGTTTTATTGAAGAAAACTGATGAAAACGATGAGAGATATATGTGAAACATGATGAAATCTAAGATGTGTGTTGTAAATGTGTGCAAATCTATTCTAAATGTATGCAAGATTTAAAGATGCAAGTACTAATTCCAAAATATGCTCAATGGATACAACGAAGTTACCATGAAAACCATTAATGGATGCTTTAAGCTACTATGATCAAGATCTAAACTAAACATGCTAAATGTATGATAGATATGGATGCATATGAGAGTGATTTTAAAAGTATAAGTTTACTATTAAAAGATGGATCCCTATTCAATAGATGCAAAGTCTATTTATAGAATAGGCAATGAGAAGTCTCGATGGTCAAGATTGAAAGAATCAATCAATGACCAGGATGGAAAGAAGATGGAGGCATGCATCATTGATTCCCATCAAGGGTTGAGAATGCAGGTCAATATTTAATCAAGGGCTCACAATTATAAAAAAAAGTACACTTTCAAAGCTTGCTCAAGAAGTTTACAGTTGCAAGTTTGTTACAAAGAATAATATTCCCTTTTTTGTATGAGTGGAAAGGGAGAATATTCTCAAAGAATATTCTCATGCAAGTGGATGAGGAAAATTAGCATTTAACAAATTAAAACAATTTTTTTTGTATTATATAAAGTATAAACATTTACATAATTTTTCAAATAATCACAAGTGTTGTGCTTGCATCAAAGGGTAGGGCCTAATCACCCAATTTTCGACAACCTTTTAATAGTTTAACCAGTTCATAGTACTTACAACAATTAGAAGGTACATGGATTTTAGTAGACCCCAAAACCACAATAGCTGATAAGAAGAAGCATTGATTATTAGACTACCTGGTTGCTTGACCCACCTCCATTGTCTTCCTCAACATATTTCTAGAGAAAGTTATCCACCAATGTATGTTCAATGAAGGCGTTATCTTCAGCATTGGGGGAAGTCAAAACTAGATCATGGGTACCAAGATGTAGGGGCCCTCTTTGCATCTCTGGTCTGGCAACAACATCTACCACCTTCTGGAGCTCATCAAATGCCCTCTGAAATATCTCTGTCTCCTCCAGGTTCACCTCCACGCTTGACCACTCCTGATTTCTTCCTTAAAACTAGTTGTTGAGCCCTCTTTTATAGTCTTCATGAGCTTCTCCATTGAAGTCTCTACAAGCATTGAAACCTACAAAGCAACATTGAAGAGCGTGAGTCTCTTAAAAGACTTAGTAGGTACCCTCCTATTACCCTTAAACTTATCATCATTTCTTGCCTTCCATAAATGCCACATAATTTCGTTAGAGAGACAATACCAAAACACCATGCACTCAGAGTTAAGCTTGAGATTACAAAATAAGACATCCCGCCAATTGATAATTCCATTGTTGTTCCAGATTTTTAACTTATGACAGAATAAGTACCAAATTTCTTGAGCATATATACAATCAAAGAAGATGTGCTTAATAGTTTCAGGGAGTTGGAAAAATGAGTAAATTTATCTATTTTTTTTCATTGATGTCACCATGTTGGTAGTATGTTGGTAGTTGAGTTTGGTATTCTTATACCGGTGCTTATCCTCTCTGGTTGCTGATCCGGTGCTTTTGGTTGCCCATCTGGTATTCTAGTCCGCACTTTTCCATAGTTGACAGTTTTTGATTGTGGATTTTGGAAACTACTGATGGATGTTAAAGGATGATTAGATTATTTCGTGTTCTCATGCTCATACAATGAAGTGACATTATTTTTATTGGTTGTGTTGAAGACTATTCTTGGCCGACTTGTTAAGATAATTTTGATTTGATATGAAAACTTATGTGCGATCTATTTCTTGGTCCAAGCCGACATAATGTAATAACGGTTAAATCATTTTGAAAATATTTTGTGGAGCCAATAGTTGATATCTTTTATAAATAAATTGCATCTAAATTTGGCCAACCTAATCAGTTCTTGCGATGGAGATCGGGTATATATATAAGTATATGGCGAACAATTTTTGATGATAGGGATAGATGTCTGTGAATTTGTGGTCCAAGTGTAGTAAGTCTGTAGAAAAGTGACAAAATAAATAGTGAAGAAGCAATGAATGTGAAGGTGTCATCAGAAAGGCAATAGTTGTGAGCATATCCAAAACTGTATCAACACAGTATAGGTGCATCTTTCCAGTTCATTTTTTGCGTTGTAAAGCCTTACTCTGTTTTGTATAATCTTTTTGTAGGAAGTGAGCCTCTTTGTTGGACAGTGAGTCATTTTTGTAGGCAGTGAGCCTTTGTACTTGGACAGTGAGTCCTTTTGGCAGTGAGCCTCTTTTAAAATACTATATAATGTGAGTTAACCCTCATTGTGGTTTTTCCCTTATTGGGTTTTCCACGTTAAAATATGGTGTTCATTGTGTTGATTTACTTTCTATTATGTATGTTTCATGCTCATATTTAATAACATAATAGTGTGGTTGAAGATTTGATAAGTGATAAAGTTTTAAGTTTGAATTTTTGTGACAACTGATTCACCCCCCCTCTCAGTTGTCCTACACTTGTTTAACACAGGGGTCCTACAAAGATTACATATTTCAAGATCTGCATGATTAGCTTTAAAAGAGAGTTTATGTAATAAAACAAGCCACATAAAGCAATCCTTTTTGGGCTCCATAGAGTGATGCCAGACAAAAGATATATTTTTTCCACATTTTCACATCTAGCTCCAATTCCCAACACATATTAACATGTTGCACAACAGAGTCATTATCAGTAAGATCATTGTAAATAGTTTTAGCTTTTACCTTGGCAATATCAGAGTCATCATTCTAGTTAATAACATAGGGATTGTTGTTTCAATTATCTACATTGTGAGGAAAGTGAGCATCTCTCCATGCATCCAACAAGGTAGAGTATGTTCTACTATTAGATTCAAGCAACTCAAAACTCACACGAAGCCTATCCCAGCTTTTAGGCCTCCCATTTTTGAGGAGATCCTCAAAAGTTGAAATACCTTTTTTATTCCAACTTTTGGCAAAATAGCCTTGAAGCAAGGCCAGAGGTTTTCCTTTGTGCTCCAAGTTCCACCAAATGGAACTGTGAAGGTGGCATTTAATATTGTTTTTAAGAATAACATTACTAGATTTAAGCTGAGTTTTCTTTTTCACCAACTCCCAAGCCTTCCAGAGGCTTTTGAAGACAACATAACCAGTCAGAACTATAGGATGCTTATTGAGGAGGATGTCACAAAGATAAATTTTTTTCTAGGTTTTAGCATGTATAGGAACAACCATCTGAATGTTATTTCTCACGAGCACCTTCGAGGGCTCATTACACTCCAAAGCTTTTAGAATCCATTTGACCGCCAAAGCGATCCCTTGAAGCCAGAGATCTTTCAAACCAATTCCACCCTGATATATACTTAAGCAACACCAATCCCATTTGACCAATTGTCTCTTTCTTCTACCTTTCCCATCAAACCAAAGGAAGCATTTGATACGTTTCTAAATCTCATTAACTTGGTAATTGTTGAAAAACCAGACAAAAGAAAAATAAATATTGTATGAAGATAATATTTTTTGGCATACTTAGATTCTTCCAGCCAGAGAAAGATATTGTCTATTCCACCCACTTAACTTTTTTTCAAGTCTCTCTTTAATCTAGGTCCACATTTCCTTGTGATCTGGGCAAACTAAAAAGGGGATCCCCAGAAATCGCACTATCCTATTAGGTCCTCCCCATTGGAATCCATATCTGACAAGCTAGTCAGGAGGTGTTTCTTTCCAACCTAGGAAGGTTGATTTGGATCTCGAAAGTCTGGCCCCTGAATCTTGGCAGAAGATATCCAACTTTCTCATAAGGGAGTCAACATTACTTTGTTCAAGTTCCACAAAAATGGATGTTTCATCAACAAACTGAACATTTATTAATTCTTCTTGGTTAGGTAGCTAGATCCCCCTTATTCTAAGAGAGGAGGAATGATCTCTCATCTAATAGAAAAAAGCACCCGATGCAATGACAAACAGGGCAGGGGCCAAAGGGCAGCCTTGGCGAATAGATCTCTGTAGGGGGATTTTTTTAGTTAGAGAGTCATTTACATCAACTTGAGTTGTAGCATCTTTTAGAAGCGTGTCCACCATTTCACAAAATTTACTTGAGAAACCAAAAGCCTAGAGAACAGTCCTTAAAAACACCCATTCAACCCTGTCATAAGCTTTTTCAAAGTCTAATAGGAGCATTGTTGAGTTCTGATTGGAGTTTTTAGTCCAATCCTAGGCCTCCCAACTTGTGATTAAGTTTTCCAAAATATACCACACTTTGATAAAGCCTGTTTGGGTACTGTTGATGAATTTAGGCAATAGGTTGATCAGTCTAGCAACAATTACTTTGGCTAAAATCCTATAAGAAACATTAAGCAAGGTTATGGGTCTCCAATTCTTAACTAGCGTTTTGTCACCACCTTTTGGGAGAAGCTTAATTATACCTCTATTGATACTCTGTCCTAGAGACCCTCTATCAAGGGCCTCCCTATAAACTTGAAGGAGGTCATCGGTCACCCAATCTGAGAAGGTTTTTGTAAAACTCCACCGGAAGCCCATCCCATCCGAGGGACTTATCATTATTCATGGACTTGATGGAATTTAAGATCTCAGTCTTAGAAATATCCCCATCTAGGATGTTGGAATCCTACTCACTAATTTTTTTTGGGATGAGACCTTTAATTAGAGACCTAGCCTCATGACCTACTTCCACCCTCGCTTTAGAAGTAAACAGATCCTTGAAGTAAGAGTAGAACTGGTCTAAGATATCTTCCTGGTTAGAACACAGTTGGGAGCCATCCCAACTTTGTCCCACTTGTTCTCTTACATTCTTCTCCCTTAGATAGTTGAAAAAAAACTTAGACCCTTTGTCTCCGCAGCCGAGCCAATTTAGTTTGTCTCTAAATTTTTGTCCTTTTATCCAATGGGCTTGAATTCTTCTCAAGTTATATTTGGCCAAGATTAGAGTCTCACAAATTCTTTCATCCTCCGGAAAACCTTGTAGCTTGGTTTCAACCTCTAGAAGGCAGTCTTGTAAGTTTCTTTCAAGCTTCCTACTATCCATTGCCTATTTTTTCCCAATAACCTAAAAGAGGGTTCTCCAGCCCTCCACATTTGCATTCCACCATTCAATAACAAAAGCATATTTTAGCATCTATTTGTTTATTTCTCTGAGAGAAGCAATGGCCTCTTGAAAATCAACATCATTAAGGAGATGGGTATTCAATAGGAAGCCTCTAGTGTTCCTAGCCTATTTTGCATTGCTCTGATAAGGAATGAGAACAACCTTAATAGGGTGGTGGTCTGAAAGGGTGTACGGGTACACCTACACCTGCACCCGATCCTCATTTGGGTTGAAACTAAAAAATTCCTTGTTAGCATAGAACTTGTCCAACCTGCAATAAATTTGAGCTGGCCCCTTCTGAGCATTGCACCAAGTAAACCAGACACCCTTACAGAGCCTTTTATTACCTTCCATTGGATCTGAAAGTCTTAGCTTGTTTTTAAGCCTCAGGAAAAAAATTTTCTCATTTCCTTTCCACACCATGTCTAAACCTCCCCACTTGTCCTCTCCCTGCTCAACCATATTGAAGTATCCTCCCATTATCTAAGGAATGTCTTAGAGTCTTTCCAACCACTGCCATACATTGCATCTTTCCCTATGGTCATTAGGGGTGTAGATAGAACAAACACCAAATTGAGTTCCATCCCTTTCTAGAGTGACCCACACCCCTCTATTGCACGGGGACGAGCCATTTCTAGTAACAAATTTAGCCCATTCTTTGGAGCCCAAAATAACAATCCCTTCACTGCCTCTTTCATGAGTAGTTGTAAAAAATTTAGAGTCATTCCAGGAAAATTTCAAGGTTGTTTCCAAGGTAAACCTGGTAGCTTTGGTTTCTTGCAGCATAACAAAATCTTTTTTCTTTTCTAGATTAAGAAATATTCTTACAACATACTTCCTATTTGGGGACTCGAGTCCCTTGAAATTCCATGAAATATAATTAAGATTCATACTCTGAGGCCATAGGAGTGTCCTCTTGTTCCCCTCTAAATGCCTCAAACCATTTTGGGAATTTATCACCTGATTCCAATTTCTCAGAGACTAAGGATTGAATCATTGTACTAACCTTTTTCTTTTTATTTTTCATTACACCTGTTTTCTTGCCTCCCCCCACCGGGATGCTGAGTTTTCTTGGCCTTCCTGGACCATTCCCCAATTTTAAAACTTGGATCTCCTGACTCTCAATGCCACTCTCCTCAAGTTTGCATCCTTTAGCTACAATTGATCCCTTCTTGGAGGATTTAGTCTCATTAAAGTCCTTATTGAGGATATTTCTCTCATCCTGGGGTTCAATATTAGCCAGGTTGTGATTTGCTTTAGAATTTTGATCAGTTATGGAGTTGTAGCTAGCAGGGGTCACAACCGGATTAGTAAATTGCCCTCGAAAGTCTAGAAAAGTTACCTCTAACTGAGCAACTTGGCCAATAAAGGGAAGGTTGGAAATGGTCTTTTCTCGGGCCCTAGAATCACATGAATTTCCATTCTGGTCTTTTTTAACATCAAATGCAGACAACACATCAATGTCATTTCAAGGATTGAGAGAGATGCAGTTTAGCATTTCTCCACCCTCTTGTGCAGCCTCAACTACACCTTTAGCGGGAACTTCGTAGTTCACAGGCGATTTACTAGCCGTACTATCATCCTTGGTCGACTTATCAATGCCATAACTGAATCAGTTAGTGTACTTAGTTAATTGGAGATGAGAGACCTTTAGTTGATTGCCATTACTATATCTGTTGGATAGGTTGTTATTTATTCTTTGTCTTATTTTTTTCATTCCGAGTTGCTGAGCATTTAATTTTTCCAGCAACTCTGGATTTCTAATTATGCACTGTGTCAGTGAAGGGGTTTCTTCCCCCCGTGTTAGCAACTTTCTCATTTTCATCACTTTCATGAGAATGTATGTCAAAAGCATTGTTTAGATGAAGAATTTCTTGGTCCTTTGCTTGCGAGAGCTCCTAAGCTTGGATATCAAAAAACCTGTGAGTCCTCAACAGACCTCAGAGGGGAGGTGTCACCCTTAGAGGTCGAGAGAGAGCTTGCAAAGTCAGGGAAGCTAGCCAATCTATTACCAGTGTTTTCTTCATTGATTTTAGGAGGTGACGAGGACTGCTCATCGGCTGAGAGATTCTTCATAAAGTTATTCTCTTTCCCAACGTTAGGGTTAGAAGGATTTTTAGGTTCAGGAGGGCCACAAACAATGGGCTTGTTTCCTTTATTTTTAATGAATGGGCAGTTCTTTTGAATATGCCCTTCTTTGTGGCAAAGAAAACACACATTAATGCCGCCCATAATTTCCAAGGGACAAACCCATTGATGTTGATCTTCATTAATAATGATTCAGGGATTTCAAAGTTAGGGTTCAGGGACACAAGCACTCAAGCATCCAAATGTGGTAAGGTGACCTTTGATTCCTCAACTCGAACGACGAAGCTGATGGGGGCTAAGATTTGGGGAATAAGATTCCAGAATTCAGGTTGAAGAGTTTTGAGGACCACCCATCTGGGGCAAGACAACGCCAAAATTTCCTCCGTGATAGCTGTGAGAGACCAGGCGAGGGCACGAAAAGCACACCCACCAAGGTTCCAATATGATTTTTCTAGAACCTTCAACTACATGGAATTGTTTTCCAAGAAAACAAGGAAAAATCCCCTTTGAACCATTCTGTAAAATTTTACTTGAATACCAAATTTAAGGCCCCAAGTTTTCCCAAACCAATCATCTAAAAATTTCCTAGCCAATATCTTATTTGAGTCCACAACAACAAAAAAGATAGTTGAGTCTTTTAATCTAGATCTTTCACTAGAAATGACATTTTTTAAATCAAGGTTGGGAGAAATGAGCAAGTCATTGGAGGAATCAGAGGGGTACTTACCATCTGGGCTTCCATGTCCCACATAGTCATCGATGAGAAACTTTGTTTCTACTGGAATCTCGAACCCCCTATCTGTTAGGGCATCTTTAAATGATTTTTGCATAGAGTTTTGAGCACTAATAGGAGGGATAATATTCTCCCCATTAGAGTTAGGATCAAAACACCCCGATCCCCTCTCCATAAATGGAGGGAGGAGCTGGCGGCATTGACCACTACAACTTAGAAAAGGAAAACCACAGAAGGCGAACCACCAAAAAAAAAAAGGTGAGAAGAGATCAAGGAAGGCAAGAAACAATAATAAATGAAGGGTGGGAAGGGCACTTACAAAGTAGAACAAACCTGGGGTGGGGGAGCGCATGGTGTCCCCCACAATGGGATGCCAAAGTCTCAGGGGGCAGGCCACCTATCGCACCAGGTTACGAACCTCCAACCACCTCCTAACCTCTAGTGTATTTCCTTGAATATTTAAACTATAATGCTATTCTAAAACAAAGTTTTAATGTACAAAGGAGAGGGATATTCCATAGGAATATTCCCTTTTGGAGGAATTTAAAATTTAGCATTAAATAATTAATTTATTTAATGAAAGGGGTGGATTAGGATATTTAATGAAATAACTAGGATAACTAGGATTTATTTGATTAAATAAGAAGATATAGGAAGGCTAATTAAATAATTTTCATTATTCGATTAGACAAGATGAAAATTGAATATTATGGAGAGTGAATTAACCTAATTAGGTTAATTAGATTAATATATGAACATAAGGCCTTTGATTAATTAACTAGGTTAATTTAATCAAATAAACGAAAATTGGATGGATTCAAGATGAAAAGATGTTAATATATATTGGATTCAAGTGTGTATACCATTCATGACATTTTAAGTGTCTACACTACCTACTTGAAAGAAAATAGAATTTATCATCAATTGCCTACAAGTTACACAAGTCAGCAAAATAGAGTTGCTAAATAAAGTAAATGTATCATCATAGACATGGTACATAACATGTTGAAGGATTCTCACTTGGGAAATACACATTGGGCTGAAGTGTGCATAGGAAAAATTATCTTCTAATCATGCACCAATCAAAAAACTTGTTGGAATCACACTAGAGGAATCCTAGATGGGAGTTAATCCATCTATCTCTCATCTTCATCTATTTGGTTGCACAACATACATGCACATTCCTAAGTAAAAGATAAATAATCTTGATGAGAAATCTATGAAATGCATTCTTCTTGGGTATATAAATGATTTGAATGCATGTCAAATTGACTTATGAATCCCACCACAAAGAATATACACATCAACAAGGATGTCATTTTTGTTGAGAAGAGTGAATTAAGTTCACCTTCCACATCCTCACCTACTCCAAATAGTGCTCCTATATTTAACTTGGATGAGAAAGGTAATGTGAATGTTGATAATCAATTTGACATAACACCCACAAATGTCACAAGACCTATGCCCGAGGGGTTTACTACTACCATTCACAATGCAAAGCTAGATGGAGTCTTGGACACTTCAACTTTAGGACCGAGGAACCATAATATGACTCACAATGTGGTAAATCTAACATTAATGAGTTTAGTAGTTGTTAAATTTGAACCCTCTAATGTTCAAGAAGAACTATAATTAAAGCCTCAAAAGGAGGCTATGGATTAAAAATATCAATCCCTAATGAAAACAAAACTTGAGATCTTATTTATCTTCCACCAAGTAAGAAATCCATTGGACATAAATGGATCTTCAAGACCAAGTATAAGGAATATGGCAATATAGATAAATATAAATCCAAATAATAGCTAAGGGTTATACCTAGAAAGAAGGGTTTGATTATGAAAAAACATTTTTTTCCCATAGCACAAACCAAAACCAACAAAATGATTTTTCTTTAGCTACACAATTTGAATGTAAGTTGTATCAAATGGATATAAAGAGTGCCTTTCTCAATGGATATATTAAGGAGGATGTCTATATGACCCAACTAGAGGGATATATTGCACCTAGTAAAGAAGAAAAGGTGTGCAAAATTTTTAAATATCTCTATGGTCTCAAATAGGCTCCTAGAGCCTAGTATATAAAATTGATGAATATTTATTACAACATGAATTTAGTAGGATCCAAATATCTACCTTGAGGAACAAGGGGGGAGATTATGATTATCAATGTATATGTTGATGACTTAGTTATCACATGTAGCTAAAAAATGATGGTTGAAACAACCATGAATGATTTGAAGAAGGAATTTTCTAGGACATATCTCAAGCTATTACACTATTGTCTAAACTTAGAGGTATGGAAAAAAATCACCATATCTTTGTATCTCAAAGAAAATATACCAATACATTGCTTGAAATGTTTAGAATGATGGATTGAAAACCCATGTTTACATACATAGAATCATGATTATAGTTATCTATTTTTATCCATCTCCTTAGGTCAATGTAACTGTCTATTGATAATTGATTGGAGGTTTAATTTATTTGACCTACATTCGTTCGGATATTAGTTTTGTAAAAAATTATCTTTCATTATTCATGCAAGAACCAAAGATGTGTCATCCAAAAAGAAGAAAATTGAGTACTAAGGTATATATCTATTGTATAATAATCATGGTTTAGAATATAAAAAGAATTATCAATTCTTCATAATAGGATACATAAATGTAAATTATGCAAGATATGTTGATGATAGGAAATCCACATTTAGATTTGTTTTCTTCTTAAAGGTTTAGGATCTATTTCTTGGGGAAGTGAGAAGCATGCCACAATCACTCTTTCTTTAACATAATCAAAATATTGTGCAACAAGTACAATAGTTTGTGAAGAAATTTGACTACATCATCTACTAGAAAGATTGAGAATATCTCAAAATCAACCCACAATCCTCTATAATGACAATCAAAGTGTTTTCAAGCTTATTTGTGATTAAATATTTCATGAATGAACCAAGCACATTAAATTTGGTTGTCACTTCATATGAGAACATGTTTAACAAAAGAATATTCAGCTCCAATTCTACTCTACTCAAGAACAATATGCTAACATCTTTACCAAGCCTCTTGGACATGTGAAATTTGAAACTTTTCAGGATTCTCTCATTAGTACTTTCAAATAATGATGTAATAAGGGGAGAATGTTATAGATTATTCCATCATTATATATTCTATTTTTGTTTTAGTTTTTATTGTTTTTTGGTATATTTGTCAATAGTTTGTTTTTGTTTGTGTTGTTGTTTGAGTGGATTGATGTCCTCGTCTTAGGGACTGGCTTTTACCTTGCTTGGCTAGCTTTGGTATGTTCATCCTTTTTGGCAAGTATTGTTGTCTGGTTCTTTCTCTGGTGACAAGGCAATTGGTATCCTGGCTTTATCATGGATAGCATGTTCAGGGTTTTCATCTCGACCCGGTATCATGAAGCTCAGGTATGTCACTCCTCTTCGACTGATATGCTCTGTAAGGATTTCTCCAGCATTGTTCTCAAGTAGTTTAGGCAATTGCTATGGTTTTGGGTTGAGACTGGTTGTCTTTCCACCTAATGGCTATTCATAATGAATTGGCTTCTATGTTCATGTCCAACCTAATGGATGTTTTATGGTGCTCTGAAATTGTGAAATTTGTCACAGGTAATTACCTGTTGCCTCATGTTTGTTTGATGTACCTACTCGAGGCTTCTTTGGAAAGTTTTGATCTTCTCACTGGTTCCAATTTGGTGGGTGGTGTTCTTTGTCGTGAACACTCGCTTTCTTTCCTACTCTTGGTTCCCTACTTTGTGACATGGTCAATAATTTGGTTGTTGATTTCTCTTCCATGTTTGTGGCCCAACTTAATGGTTTGAGGCCTTCTTTGGGTAACTCTTTGGCTGATATGTTGTTACGTCTGTTCAATGCGGTGCAGTTCTTGTTCAGGCATGCTTTGGAAGGTCTGCATGCTACTTTTTTCTTCCCTCTGCCCGTCAACCTTGCTTCATCTGATGAAAATGGTATCTAATGTTTTTTTAGTTTCTATTTTTAAGCCTCTATGCTTGTAATGCTGATATGTGGTTATCTTGGATTTGAGCTGGGTCTTGTGCTATGCATATTTTTTTTTGGTTTTGTAATCCTGTTGTTCCTCCTTCTACAAGATTTTTCATACGGTGGTCACCTTGGCCAAGCTTTTCATGGCATTTATATATGGGCCATTTTTGTAATCTTTTATCTTATAGAAATCCTTTATAGTGGCTTTGCCACTTTTATTAAAAAAAATTGTTTGTTTTCATACTATTATTAAGTTTTCTTTTCCCATGAGTTTATTCCACAAAATTTGTTATAATCTCAAGGTATTTATAGCCATGATCTAAGCCAATCGAAAAGGGCACTACATTTTCTAATACTTTTCCACTAAAATAGGAAAAAAATGAAAATGGAGGTTATCATAATTAACTCAAAAGGATTGTTAAGAGGTGAGAAATATTACTCCCCAAATATAAGGAGAAGAGTATTTGTAGATAAAAATATCTAATTGGAATAATGATATTCTCTCCCAATCACCCATTACGTGGGAATGCTAATTTTTGTCCAAATTTGAAATTCTCATTAATTAAAAGTAAAAAACAAATAAATGGTAAATGGGTAAAAGCACATATTTGTGTCATACTTTTGACCAACAAAATAGTTTTTAGCAAAACATTTGTGCCCTAAATAGTTTTAGGAAAAACAGTTTCACCTAAAACCATGTGGTGTATATGTGGCACATACAATTTCAAGTGAAACCCTTTCATCTAAAACCATGTGGCGTATATATGTGGCACACACAATTTTGGGGGAAACCCTTTCACCTAAAACTACAAAACAATATTTTCCCTATTGAAATTTTAAAACATGGTTGAATTTATGTGTAAGGTTTTGGAAAAAACACTTTCAATAGAATTGTATATATGGCTACCTATGTGACAACTTAACCCTTCTTTTGATGAAAAATTAGAAAAACTTCAAATTCAACTCTAAATTTCTTCAAGTTGGGGTACTTACATAAAAATATAAAAATACCCTTTTGTAGAGCTTGGAGTTTGGAATCCTTTTTTCTAATATTTTGATTAGTTTTATTTATTTATTTTTAAATTATTATAATAAGGTTTTTATAACAAAAAATAGATAATAGTTGACATCCCACCAAAACTATGACATTCTAGTGAGGTTTGACTTTAAAATGTTATTACAAAAAAACTATTCATCCAAAATTAATTTTTTTTTCATGCATTAGATATTGAAGTTATCTATTTGGAGGGGAAAATAAGGTAAAAATAATTGTTTTCTCATTTATTTTGTGGCGTCCCATCGACTTCAGTTTTTTCTGAAAGTGCCAATATTTCAAACTTTTCTCTTAAATTTATAAAAAAGATATCAAACCAATTTTTTTAAATTTTTTTAGAAATTACAAGCGTAAACTTCATTAAGATTTCTACATTTCATTAGTTTATATCTGTAGAAGTTGAGAAAGCCAACTTCACAGAACCCGAAGATCACCTGCATGCAAATAACCTATCACAAAAAGGAAGAGATGGAGACAAAAAAGCAAAGGTGCTCTGCAAGCTTCAAGAGAGATTGCATTAACTAAATGAAATAATACAAAGAGATCAATCCTTATGAAGGAGATCAAGAAACCCTAAAGTGAAACCTAAAAGGGAATAATTATTAAATGCCTACAAAATGCAAACTAAGTTAATCTTAAGAGAAATATAAAAGGTAACTTAATTAAAATAATTAAGAAACGAACCTTTTACTCTAACACTCCCCTTAAGATGAACTTAGGGAGTAGCTACAAACTAAATGCATGAAAGCAATGCAACTACAAGCTAGAAAGAAAACTTGGGTCCCGAAAACTAGACCTGATGAGGTACCCAATCACAACCAAATCTTTGTAAAGTGGAGTAAAGAAGAAAACCCAATGGGAAAAACTCCTCTCGAAAAAGAGATGAAAAAACATGCTAAAAAAAACATGAAGGAAGGCCTCATAGAGACCCCCCAAGGACAACTTCACCCCAAGTAGGGAGCACAACTGAAGATAGCGTGGCAATGCCAAAGGTTTAGTGAAGATGTCTGCAACCTGCTCCTCTGTAGGAATGTACTCCAAGATGAGAGAACCATACTGAATCAACTGCCTGATGAAGTGCATGTGGATCTCAATGTGCTTAGTCCACTGATGCTCCACTAGGTTGCGGGAAATGTGAATGGCACTCTGATTGTCACACCAAAGAATAGTGGGACTATCAAAAGGAAACCCAAACTCTATCATTAATTGTCGAAGCCATAGAATCTCTTGACTAGCTAACACTATTGCTTGGTACTCAGTCTTTGTATATGATAATGCAATAGCAGACTGCTTCTTGCAAGACCATGTGATAGGACCAGAACCAAGGCAGAAAACAAAGCTAGAAGTGGAATTCCGATCATTGGCATCACCAACCCAATCTGAGGCAGTGAAGCCAACAATATGAGGGGATCCTGAAGTGTAGTGAATGCCATAATGAGTGGTGCCCCAAATATACCTCAAGATACGTTTGGTTGCTTGCCAATGGCTCTCATGAGGATTATGGGAGAACTGAGAAACAAGACCAACTGCAAAGGAAAGATCAGGATGGGAATGTGTCAGGTACAACAAACTGCCAAATTGTTGAAGCATATCAAGAGAATACTTCTACTAAAATATGGAAATCCCATCTGAAGACTGAATAACTTGTAGACCTTGAAAGAAGTGCAGAAGACTGACATCTATCATCTCAAACTGCTCCATCAAAGCTCTCTAAACACTCTGAATCATGGAGGATGAGCTACTTGTAAGAATGAGATCATCAACATATAGCACAAGAATCAAAAGATCACCATCTTGATGCTGAATGTACATTGTGTGATTGGAATGACAGTGTGTGAAGTGAGAGGAAAGCAAGAAAGAGTCCATCTTCTCATACCAAGCCTAAGGGGCTTGTTTGAGACCATATAATGAATGTCGAAGTAGAAAAACCAAGGAAGAGTCCTACACAAAACCCTAAGGCTTCTCCATATAGATCTCCTCATGTAGGTCTCCATGCAAGAAAGCACTCTTCACATCCATTTGAAACACTTTCTATCCTTGTGAAGCTGCAAGTGAAAGTACAAAGTAAATAGAGTTCATCTTGGCCATAGGAGCAAAGGTCTCAGAGTAGTCAATACCCTCTACCTGAGAAAACCCCTTCGCAACAAGACGTACCTTATACTTATCAATCGAACCATCTACAACATACTTGGTATGGTACACCCACTTGCACCAAACCAACTTTCTTCCCTTAGGAAGAGGACAAAGATCCCAAGTTTGATTCTTCATGAAAGAAGAATACTCCTCATCCATAGCCCTATCCCACTCAAGGTGATCTGTCGCCTCTAAAAAATTCTGAGGATCATCCAAAATGGCATGACTCAAAAGACTAGAACCAGATGTCTGAGCAAAAGTACAACAAGTATCTGAAAGATCACCTGCCAAAGAACCAACTGCCTCAACAGTAACATGGGCCCACTTAGGAAAATGTTGAGTGGATGGTGGTGGTGGTGGAGATGGTGGATCATCATCTGCATCATCCTCAAGAGATGAAGAGGGAGGAGTAGGCAGTGAGGGAGAAGTTGGTGATGGAGAATCCATCAGAGGAAAGTGCTCATCAAATTGGACATCTCATCGAAACAAGACCTCTCTAGAATTAGGATCAAACAACCTGTACGCCTTAACATCCTCACAGTAGCCAACAAATATGAGTGGTCAGCTCTTCCTCTCCATGGATTTCCAATGAGCATTGGGAATAAATTCCCAAGCCTCACTACCAAAAACTTGAAATGTAGAAACATCAGCCTTGACATGGGTCCAAGCCTCCTCAAGAGTCATATGTCACAATGCCTTATGAGGCATCCGATTCTGAATATAATTAGCACAATTGACAGCCTCAGCCCAAAAAGAAGAACTCATAGCTCGAGGTTGTATCATACAATTTTCCATCTCCCGTAAGGTTCTATTCTTTCTTTTAGCAACACCATTTTGCTGAGGGGTGTAAGGTATTGTAAACTGATGCTACAAACCATGCTTAGTGCAAAAATCCCTGAAATCCTGATTAACATACTCCCCCCATTATTTGTGCATATCCTCTTGATAGAAAGTCCAGATTGCTTCTCCACAAATGTCTTAAAGATCCAAAATGAATCAAAGACATCAGACTTGTACTTAAGAAAGTACACCCATGTACGTTTGGAGAAGTCATCAATAAAAGTGAGCACATATTGGGCCCCTCAAAAAGGAGTCAGAAAGGACATGAAATTGCTATGTACCAGCTCCAAGGGTGCCTTAGCACGTGTTGCTCTACCCATAGGAAAAGAATCCCTACGATGTTTTCCAAGGACACAACCTTGTCATACAACATCAATACATGAAATCTGAGGGAGCCCAATCACAATGCCTGAGTACTCATCTACTATAGATATCTATAATTGACATGGCCAAAATGCTCATGCCAAAGCTTGCTCATTGAGTCTGCATGTGCTATAAGAGAGGAACTAAACTGTCTAAACTCTCAAAGCCATCAAATTTATATAGGCGAGATGCAAAATCAACACTCCCAATAGCCACAACCAAATCAGGATCATGAAGGTCTTGAATAAACACATAATGTGGTGAGAAATCAACTGTCTTACTAGAGCCAGAATGTAAAATATGATAAACGAAAAGAAGGTTTGTCGAAATGTCAAGAACTTGAAGCACATCCTGAAGACAACCACCATCCAATAAAATAATACCTGAATTCTGAACTGAAAGTTGTGTTGAGTCACCAACTACAATGTGTGTAGTGCGAGTAGGGGCAAAAGTGGTGACCAAATCATCTATGCATGTCATATGGTGAGAAGCACCAGAATCTAGAATCCAAGTGGACCCTGAAGATAATGCTCGTGAAAAAAGAGCACGACCTTTCCCTATGGGTGGAGAAGGAACCTAAGGTGAGGTGATATTATGCTGCTTCATGGCTTCCTCTAAAGCCTCTAATCATTTCTAATACTTGGAAATTGGATGTCCTTCCTTGCCATAGAAACTACAAGGATCACTTGATTTCTTCTTAGTCTTGGAGGAAGACTCATCGGACTTAGAAGATTTTTTGTGTTTAGGATTGGACTGTGATTTTGAATCAGACTTAGGAGGTGGCTTGGAGTAATTCTCACTACCTGTTAAATCTATCTTCGAATTTAGTTTATGCTTCTGCTTCCCCTTAGATGTTTGAGCTACCAATGCTTGGTTCTTAGATCCTGAGAGAGCATCCAACTGTGATATCTTGGCCTACTCTCGTGTCAATTGACCACAAAACACCTCAAAAGTAGGCATGGTAAAGCGTGCACCCAAGGCATCCATGGTGGAATAAAATGTCGAAGAGAATATCTGAAAAGGACCTCAAAGCTTAGAAATAACTAGGTAAATGCATTCTTCATCTGTTTTGTTCTTTCCACAACCTTGTAACAATGACCTCAGTGATTTAAAATTCATCAAAAAATCCTCAATGGTAGGATATGAATCAGGTACTAAAGAAGTCAATTCAGCCTCAATCTGAAGTGCTCAAAACTAATTAATGGTGCCAAATAGAGTTTCAAACTTCAACCACATAGCCCGAGGAGTTGTACAACCCTCTAGATGGAATAGAAGACTATTTGAAACATGCAAGGATAGCAAACCCATGGCCTCATCCATTATGTTCCTGTGTTGAAAGATCTCAAATTTCTATGTCAACTGAGGTTGAACATCATCCAAACATGACCATAACCCTTTTGACATGAGAAGTCTAGTCATATGTGCCTTCCAGGTGTGATAATTATGTGGGGTAAGGTGTTCAATAGAAGAAGATTTTTCCATAATGAACGAGTTTTGAAATGTGTTTTATGAAAGAGGTTTCTAGTTTTCTGATGTAAATTATAGAAAGCAAGAAAAAAAACACCCCCCACAACACAAGAACCCAAACCCCAGTACAATTTTTAAAGCTAAAAAGCTAGAAAAATCAAAATATGCTTCAGAAAATGTTTTGTGTACCTGATATATTTTTTGATGAAATAAATTACAGATCTAGATAGAGTGCAGAACCACATTTTCAACGCCTATTCATTTTCGTAAAATGGAGTATAAATGCAAAAGTTACACCCCCGGGAGTGCAAAAAACAAGTTCTGACTTTGACTAGAAAAAACATAGAAAAATGGAAAAATCAAAAAAAGAGTCCTACACCACTAGATCTAGTTTCGAATTAGCTTTCCGGCGATATTTCATTTTCAAAAAATGAAGATTGTATGCCCAATTTACCGAAAGAGGTCAAAAAAGGCTTAAAAAGGGGCCTTGATGGCTCCACTCATCCTGGTAGCACTCAGGCAACACTCCGATGATGCTCTGGCGGTGCTCCGGCCGGTGGCAGACTGGTGGTGGACCAGCGCTAGGCTAGTGGTGGGCCGACGGTGATGGGAGGTAGTCGCTGCCAAGCTGGTGGCCGCTTGGTTGAGTGGCGACGATGACTTCCTTTAAAACTACAAGCGCAATTTTTAAAGCGCTTTTTTGTGATTTTTAATTTTTGCTTTGAAACTCATGCCCTGGGGTCTGTGTGGCCCTGGGGAAAAAAAAAAATTCCTCCTAAGCCAACTGCACCAAAACTTGGCGAGTTATATATCAAAAAACTTGAAAACAACCTCCTAAGCGCAACCGTGAGGTTGGTGCTATCAAACAGATTTCACCTGAACGCTTGAACGATCAAATTCAGCAATCTGTTGAAACATTGGATCAAACTCAGGTTGTGGGTGACCTATAATGAGATTGAACCTCTAGATTCTAGACCGGCTTCCTATATGATTCTTAATTCAATAACTGGTAACTTGCTAGAAAAGGATAGAAATGCATGATGAATGCATGTAGAACAGTAAACTAGTGGTGATGCACCTAATTGAAAAAGATTTGTAATTATGATTCACGATAAACTTCTCAGTACTTCAATCTGCACAACCTAATTTGATAATATAATCACTTGAATGCTTTAAATAGAGGCTTTGATTTAATGCAATCTTGAGGGAAAACATGGTTTTCATGACTAAACTGATTAATCAATACATGCACAGTGTATAACCAGTGAATTGAAACTAAACTACATACAGATACTTATGAAGGAGATAGAAAAATTAAAGGTTTCAGAACTGAAAACACAATAATCCTTCAATCAAATCCTACACAATAACAATGCCTGAAATCTTGAAGGCAAAACTTTGAAAATGCTGGAAAATAAAGGAATCTTTTGATAAATAACACAATTTGAACCTGTAAACCTACTGCTGTATTAATCTGAATATAGAAGTTGAGTTACATGATAATCCACTTTGCAGAGTGCAAAGGCTGAAAAACAAGAACTAGAGGAAAAATAAACTTTTTCCAATATATACAATAAGAGTGCACTCCAAAGTGCATGAAAATGAAACTGAAAGTCAATTTCAGTATGAAAAAGATAACTCCAAGGAAAATCCCAAGAAAAAAAAAATATCTCCAAAAGAAGAGCTCAAACTCATGAAAAAATGAGTGAACTCGGTCTCAAACTTGCAATCATAATGTGTACAATTGAAAAGAAGCTTGAACTGAACTGGAAATCTGTAAACAGTGAGTCAAGCATGCAAAAAGTCACCTCGTAAAAGTCTCCCACGAGAAAACATGAAAACGCATGAAAGGAAGTCTCACAACTGATGATAACTACAAGAACAAGTGGCCAAACTGCTCCTGATCCTTGTACAACTTATGTCAAGTCGTAATTTTATACAATCTGTATGTAAATTGTCTCAAAACCCTTTGATAAGCTCCTGTTATCATATGTTTTAAATATTAAAGTAACAACAATATTACTATTAATATTTAACTGAACATCAAATACTTCTCAAATTCATGCAAGTTATAATATCTTTGAAATCAAAGTATACTTTTGAAGTCAATCCTCAAAAATCACAGGCCCCTTATTACTCCCCTCTATGCATATATTTCAAAATGCATTCACCACTATAGATAAATCGGCCGACCACCATCACCATGCATATTATAAACATTTGATAATTGATAATAGTTGACCACCATGCATAAGTCGACTTGACTTAAGAGTTAAAATAATGGGAAAAAATAAAGCATAATCATTTTGTTTTATTCTTCAAATATTCCATCCAAAGTCGCTGTGAGTAGAGAAAAAAGGGAAAAACCCTAATCATTTCGCATCTTTCACTTGTCTCTTGAAGAAACCTCGAGAGAAATTGTTATTGCACTGGCTGCCATGAAGTAGGGTTTGGACTGGACCTGTTCACCATTTCAAGCTGCTTTCTAGATTTTTTCATGAAGATAACTAAAGAAAAATATGGTAAGCCCCTTCTTCTTGAAAAATTTGGGCACTCTTATCTATTTTTGAAACATTCTATTGATTTCTCAGGCCGCGGCTCACCTATATTCTGATGTATTTTTCTGCTCATGGTTTTTCTCTGTCTATATTGAGTTTTCAGCAAGCTCGACATGAATGATAAGGCTTTAAGTTTTTGAGACCACTATATAGGAGGAACCCACGACTTCACTTGTATCTTTTGACATAGAAATTGGGGTAAGCTTCAAAATAATTTATCTCTTTTCTGTTTTTGATTATTTGAGTGCTCCTTATAACTATATGAGATTGAAGCTCTTGTAGCTGAGATTGATATAACTTCATGTGGATTTATGTCTCTGGTCGCGACTATCTTTATGCTTGATCTGGGTTTTGTAGTTTTAATTATGTGTATGTGACAAAAGGTGCCATATTACTCTGGTTCAAGCTTTGAAAGCAACAAACAAAAATCTCTACATTTTTCCTTTGTATTATGAGTGTAGCTTCTACAATCTCCATCTGGGTATTTGTGATTCATTGCATTTTTTTGAATTTTTAGAGGAAACCCTCACATGGGTGACAATAAATTTGTATTTTTACTAAAAACCCCATTTTTTGAGTAAAGATCATTGTATAAATGTGCACGCTCAAAACAGTGACAAAACTGAACTCTCTCCAAAACTGGGCTTGACCCAGAACAGTAGAATACAAGTATCTTGTAACTGAAAGAAATTTATGAGTGCCCTTCATTAGCTTCTCTGTATGTTCCTCTTTACTGCCTTTGGTCGTGGCTTAAAAAATCTTCATCTGGGTATTCGTGATTCATTGCAAACTCAAAGGCTTCATCTGAAAATTGCATGCCTTTTTACATTTTTCCGGAAACTCTCATGTGACCTTTGATGGAATCTTTAACCCTGCACTTACCTTGTGATTGAAAAGAAAGTCTTCTTAATCTCTTTAGCTGCCATGAGGGTTTTGATAAAAGACACAAAAGAATACAAAAATAAAAAGGGTTAGAGACCCTTATTTTCATATAAGCTCAAAATTTGGCTTCACAAAACTCTCTTCAGTTGCACATTTGAGCTAATAGTATTGGTGTATATCTGGAGGGCTTCTTACTCTGCTTCTATTTGATACTGTGCAATGCTATCCCAAATCTTTACTACTGTTACAGATTATTTTATAGCTTATTAGCTCTTGCATTTGCTTTGGCAAACACCAAAAACTGTCAGTGTATTTATCAAACAATGGTACTATGATAATAAGGCAAGTTAATACTCCATGAATAGAAGAATTCTTAATAATGGAATGCTTTCTTGATAATCAAAGGCAGCTTCACATAAGACTATTACATGTTGTACCCTAGCTTTTCTTTTGTTACATAACTTCCTTTTATGATTTTGTAGTTTCATTGCATGACTTTGATCAAGTCATGTGCTCAAAAGCAAGATAAGCACTTTACAAAATTTTGCTACAACTTCATTAAATTCATGAAGATGTAAAGAAATTTAAAGAGATAGAATGTGAATCTTCATTATACACCTTGCTGCTCAAAATGTTTTTTATGGCATGGTGGTTGTCAGTGTGACTATGCCTTCACAACTGTAGATGTCTTTCTAATACATGTGTTTTCTATTGATCTCAAATCATTATCACAGTATTTTGCATCTGATATATGATTTTTCTATTGTTGCCTTGACTCACCATCTCATACATTTAAGTATAAAATTGCCTTAACTGAAATAACAGTCCTGACTTTACCTCTTTTCTGGCTGGTGCAAGTTTGAATAGATACTCTGATATCAACTCCATATTGTAAGAACTATGGCTGCTCTCTATTGTTTGATCACTACTTTTTGTTGTTCTGGGAAAGTTTATTCGTCATTCCACCTTGTAGTTGTGAGTTCAATGTTTATCCAAGTCTCAAAAAACACTAAGGAAGCATTCCTTGGTAACCTACAGTTACCTTGCTGAAAGACTTATGTGTTTGTGCCCTTAGACAACAATCTCTTTCGTGGCTGTATAATGTGTCTAATAAGCACTGTCTTTCTCTTTTCTGAATCTTTCTTACATATTCAAATAACTTGCATATGTGGTTGTCCTCCTGAGTTTCTTGATGAATTATGTATGTGCTTCAGAGGTTGTTAAAAACAGTTATGATGACTTGATACCTTGTTCTCCTTTCAGCATAAAGGGGCTCAATGCCTCATCAAAATGTAAATATGAAAGAAAGGTAGAGCTAAAACAAAGGATAAAAAATGTAATTAATGCTCTCTTCACATGTTTTTTTGATTGTTCCTTTGAATGATGAGCAAAAGGAAAATTTGCTCAATCTATTTTCACCATGTTGAATTAGACTAATTTTATTATTTAATATTGCTTTACAACAGTCATGTTTGTGTTGGTTCTCAGTTGTGATCATATGGTTTGTCCTTGATGTCAAAATCCCTTTCAGTTGATTCTACTTGTTGACAGTTTCAGATTGGTCTCTCATGCTTTATTTTGGTACAGTTTTGTCTATATGTTTTACTTGTCTTGGAATTTAGTGGAAAATTTACATTTTGAATTTTAATATCTTATTGTACTGATCAGTTTGAGCTTCATGCAGTCTCTGGTTATCTTATTTGTACTTTTTTTCAGTGACAGAAAAAGAACA
The DNA here is from genome assembly GCA_007258455.2 of Sequoia sempervirens. Taxonomy (NCBI): domain Eukaryota; kingdom Viridiplantae; phylum Streptophyta; class Pinopsida; order Cupressales; family Cupressaceae; genus Sequoia; species Sequoia sempervirens. The sequence goes on from VDFB02323588.1 coordinate 206,673, forward strand.
TTTCGGCGTGAAAATGCTAGGGTTTCCCCGATCCATTTTTCTGATAAACGTCTGTGTTTCCTTTTGGCAAGATGTTTCTGATGTCATGACGATTTGATTTTACATACAGGCAGCTTTCGGCATGACATTCACGTGGTTTTGGCGACAGAGGAAAGGTCTATCGGCATAAGTATTTCTCACCACTGAGAGGTCTTACCGAATGAGTCAGGTCTCACTGACTAATACATAAGGAGGTTCGTCGGCGTAAGAAATCCCTATCGGCATGTTGTTTCATCGAGCGCTTTGTGTCTTGGCAACCGGCACAAGAAAGAACATATCGGCAAGAGTTGCGGCATCGATATAATGTCTTAATGAACTCATCATGTCTCCCCGACCGGCAACAAAGGGTGCTCATCGGCAAAAGGTTTTTCTTCGTTGTAACATCTTGGCGAACTTACTTTGTCTCACCAACCAAAGGAAAAGGAACATATCGGTAGGAGTGTTGTATTCGGTATGTGGTCTCACCAAAGACATATTGTCTCACCGACCGTGCACTGAAAGGTCTTATCGGCAAAGGTTGTGGCTTCAATGAAATGTCATAGTGATTTTGTGGTGTCTTACCAACTTGTGCACAAAGGTTATATCGGTATGAGTTAATGATATTCAGAGTAATGTCTCAACGATTTTGTTGGGTATTTTCGACTAAGTCTTATGTGGGGCTTTTGGCGAGAGGTTGGTATTGTCTCAGCGACTTAGAGTGGATAAATATTTTTGGTATGACATAGTGTGCTCTCCGAGAGGTCTCCCCGACATTGATATTTCTTGGCGATGCATAAAAAAAAAGGAACATTTCGGTATGACTCATGTGCAATGAAGAAAGGTCTTGGCGAGTTTGTTTTCTTATACCGACTGACAACATAAAGGTATTCATCTCGGTAAGAGTTAGGGTTTTTGGCGTGAGGTCTCAGCGAGTGACCTCCGGTCTCGCCGATGGAACACAAATTGACTTTGTCGACATGAAGATTGATTTTTCTCAGCGACACACAAGATGGTTGGTGACTTTCGGTATGACTCAAGCATTCTACGAGAGGTCTCCCTGATGATGGTATGCTATAGCGACACTCATAAGATAGAAGGATGCATCGGCACGAGAACCATTATGTTACAACGACTTACAAGGGATAAAGTCTTTCGGTGAAACTTAATGAAATCTACGAAATGTCTTCCCGACAGCAGAATGTCACAGCGACTTACAAGGGGTAAAAGAAGACTTTCGATGAAACACAGTGTGTTTTGCATAGGGTCTTTCCGATATCAAAAGGTTACAGCGACAGTGAATGAAACGAAAAGGGGATCTCGGTGAGAAACTTTCTTATGTCTCAGCGATTGGAAAGAACATAACATATGAGCTCTCGGCATGACATAATGTATTCGTTATGTCTTCTCCCTGACTCTGATGGGTCACAGCGAAAGCAATATCTAAGAGGAATTTCTGACGATTTAATTGCCTTCAGCAGAACTATCTGGATGTCTCAGCGAATGGTTAACGAAGACTCAAACATTGTGGCCGACATGGGAATTTCTAAATATAGTTGCAGGCCGACATCATTGGTTGGCATTAAATCTCTGGTATTTATGCGTTTCATGCTGCACATACTGGTTTATATTCACCATTCTTAGAACCGCTCTCTGCATTTCAGTTACTAATGTGGCAAATGATGTCCTGACAGAGTATTGTTATTCATGCATTAGAGGTTATGATTTACAGTGGTGGGCAGTCATGGTTTTTAAGCAAAGAAATGATTTCATACATTTCAGATTTGTTGTTTTCTGATTATGGGTTTTTAGAAATTCAATTTTGAAATTTATGTTTTTCTGAAAACAATCGAATGGGCATTTGGGTCATCAAAAATTAGTTTCTAAATGATATTTGTGCTCATTAAATGTTATTCTCTGCAGTGTTGAGGACGGCTCTTAGCTGGGTGAAACGAATCTTGTATTGGAAAATTAATTTCACTTTGATTTATGATTGTCAGTTTATTAACAGCCTATTGGATAGGCGTTACTCCTGCAAACATTTACTATTTGGCATCTTTCTTCCTAAAAATTGTATGAGGTTTTCAGTTTTCCTTTTTGACCTCACATTTTTTGAAGACATTCTTCATGACAGACATACTTGAAATGTATATAAAAACCAGTGTTGAAAAACTGTAATTGGAGGGACTGGATGTAATTCTAGAATATTATTCCTAGGGCATTAGGTAGATGAAGTAGAGAGTTATGAGCTTAACTGAAAATAGAGAGATCCTCTAATATATTATTATTGTTCTGAAAAATAATTTGAGGGGTTGGTGCTCCTTGAAATTGGTGTTTCAAAATGAGGGGTTGGTGCTCCTTGAAATTGGTGTTTCAAAATGAGGGTTTGGTGCTCCTTGAGTTGGTGCTCAGAAATTTTCCTATAAGGCATTGTTAACAATGGTTTTTTGAAGATTAAGCCAATAAGGCAGTTTAGGAGTGGTTTTTCTACCCCAGGAGGGTTTTCCACTTGGAAAATCTTTTGTCTCTTTGTTCTTCTGTGTGCTCACTGCTTTTCTATGTTGTTGTTGTTTCAGTTCATTGTTGGGATTATTACTGTTCTCAATTCTGTTTATGAATGATTACATTCAACTCATGAATGCATTAATCAGAGTAATATTGAGATCAAATCTGAGCTATGTTTTGGAAAATGCAAGATATCTCACTCAAATCATATTTTCATAAGTTGTCTAATAGACTGAGTTGATGTTGTCATATCGTTGTGCTTTCAAAAGTGATTACTCTACTCTATTGTTGAAAGAAAAGGAAATCAGAATTAAAAATCTTGGTCGAAGTTGAAAAAGTTTAGACATTGATTCACCCCCCCTCTCAGTGTTTGTCCATAACTCCAATAGTTTGATGACTGTAATACTTGATGACTGTTATGTAATACTTGATTACTCTCATGTAACAATATGAATGAGAGGTGTCCTTATGATATGTTGGGCTCAACTCTTGTGGGAGCCCATTTTGCTCCACATATCTGATGAAAATAATCACGAACATAATGAACCTATTCCTGCACATTGAAACAAACAAGTTAGCAAAAATAATCGAAGCTGAAAGCTTCCATTGAGTTTCATGTTCCTTGATTATCAACCTTTGTAACTCAATCATTTGGTGAATGCATGATTGAATATAAATTACATTCCTGTTGGTAGCGTAGGCATAAAGTAGAATGTAATTCATCATTGCTTAGAGTACATTTCTAACATCATCTTTTTACAATTTTGCAGGTTCATGGAGCGTGAAATTGAGGCTGCAGCTTGGAGACGTGACAATTGAAGACATCAAGCGAAAGTGATTCATCATCATAGGCAATGATGAATTGCTTCTCTTCTTTGTGTTTACGTTATCTTCAGTAGTGTATATTTCATTGAATTTTGTATTCATTATTTGATTATCATAATCAAATTTAGTTACTTTCGCGGCTTGTGCGAGATTTCAGTGTTTTTACAAAATGAATAAAAAGCATTATTATGCAAATTTCCAATTTTCTGTTTCAAATACTTGCACAATAAATTTGTAATTTAGATGTAATCTAATCTTTATGATGAACAATGAATACTTTAGCAACAAAACTTGAAATTTTTTGTACCTATCAATGATGAATTTGATTCAGCTCTACCTGTTTGAGCTCGTAGTGAAAAATAGGTAACAAATTGGCGATCTCTGTGGAGTGTTTTCCTGCTAAACACAATAGACCAGTATATAGCTTATCCATTGGGAATGGAGTCCATTTTTTGCTTTGTTTTAACTCAAAAAACTGTAACTTAGCTTCAAAACACACAAATTGAAAGAAACTACTGCAACTCTGTTGAAGACAGAGTTTGGAAAACCAGGTGCAACAATTGCACTTCATTGAAAACACAACAAAACTGAAATGAAATGTGCCAACAGGAACTTATTGAAAACATAACTGAAACTAAAACCTATTCTACTATGTACAACTGAAAGCTTGATGCTTAAAAACATTGTTTCAAGTGAATCTCGTTGATAGGGATTGGCAGTACTTCACCATCCAGCTTTGAAAGCTGAAATGCATTGTGTTCCTTCTTTTCTATTATAATATACAGGCCATCCCACATGGCATCAAACTTTGTATGTTTTCTAGGTCCGCTCTTTAATTCATCCCACTTGAAAACTAAATCACCTTCATTGAAGATCCTTGTTGTTGCTTTCTTATCAAATGTCCTCTTCATTTGAGAATGATGAATTTGAAACTTTCTGTAAGGCTTCCTTTATGGTTTCTTCCAACTCTGTTAATTGAGCAAGCCTAACTTGCATTGGATGCTCCTCAAGTAACTCAAGCTTTTTTATATAACTCAAAGTTTTGCAATTCAATTGAGATAGGAAATTTGGCTTCTTTTCCATAAACCAAAACATATGGTGAAAATCCTGTTGATCGTTTTGGTGTAACTCTATCATCCCACAGGGCTAACTTGAGTTTGTCATGCCATGACCTCTGATTATCTTCAATAATCTTCTGTATGATCTTAATCAGATTCTTATTTGTTGATTCAACTTGTCCATTACTCTGGGGGTAATAATTGGATGAAGTATTCAGATAAATATTATGCTTTACTGACCAATCTAAAACTCTTAAACCAACAAAGGCCAAAGAATTATCAGAAATAATTGAATCAGGTGTACCAAACCTAGAAACTATGTCCTAATAGAAGTTTAAAATTGATGTTTTGTTTGCGTCTCTTAATGTGATTGCTTCAGTCCACTTTGTAAAGTAGTTTGTGGCAGTTAAAATCCATTTGTGCCCAACACTTGAGGGTGGATTGATTGGACTTATAAAATTGAGTCCCCACTTTCCAAATGGCTGCTCAACCTGAATTGGATTTAGGGGCAGGGCTGCTAACTTTTGTTTTCCTGCAAAAAGTGAACATTTACTGCATCTTCTGACATAAGCATGAGCATCTTTGAAAAGATCTTGCCAATAATATCCAGCTCTCATTATTTTTAGAGTTGTAGTACGTGGTGCAAAATGACCTCCAACAGGTCCATCATGGAATTCCTCAAGAATTCTTTCAGTTTGATTTGGGTAAACACACCTGAGGAACACACCATTAAAGTCCTTCTTATAAAGAACACCATCAATTTTTGCATATGGAATTGCTTGCAATCTGTAATATCTTCGTTTAGACTTGTCTAAACCTTCTGGACAATCTCCAGTATGTAAGTAATTTGGATCATTTGATTGATCCAATCAGCTGAATGGGTTGTAACAACATGTTCTTCTTCATTATTCAGAACTGTAGCAATCTTTTCACTGTTGTTTTCTTCGTTTTCTGCAAGCTTTTCGCATAGGCCTTTGCCTCTAACAAGCTTGGTAACCTTTATGTTGATGTCATACTCCATGACTTTGGTTATCCAGCCTGCTCTCTTGTCATTAATGTCCTTATTTAGCAGAAACTCCTTGACTGTTGGGTGAGCTACCAACAGATGTATCTTATTGTTAGACAGCATATGTCTAAACTTTTTCAAACTTCTCACTACATCAAGCACATGCCTCTCAACGAGTGAATACTTGGTTTCATTATCACGTAAAACATGACTAAAGAAAGCTATAGGCTGCTCCATACCTTCACTATTTTGCTGAGAAAGCATTGCGGAGATGGTATCTACTCCCCCAAAAGTGTATAGTATAAAATCCTTATCAAAATTTGGATTGATAAGAGTAGGGGTTGCTGCAAGTGCCTCTTTAATTTGCTCAAAACTATTCTTTCCTTCTTTTGACCAACTGAATTGAATTATTTTCTTCAACATGGCTGTCAATGGCTGCAATAAAGCTGCAATAAAGCTGCAACATTAGGAATAAATCTCCTCACGAAGTTTATTTTTCCTAGAAAGCTCTGCAAACCCTTTTTGTGAGTGGGCAGCAGTAAAGCCAATATGGTTGGAATCCTCTCCGGATCTATAGAAATTCCATCTTTAGAAACAATGTAACCCAGAAGTTTACCTTCATGGACAACAACGATAATCTTTTTTGGATTTAAAGAAATTCCATATTCTCTGCATCTTTCAAAAATATTTCTAAGATGCACAAAGTGATCATCAACATTTCATGAGAAAACAATGATATCGTCTAGGTAAACAAGAACAAACTTATTTATCAAACCTTGGAGAGCCATATCCATCGCTCTCTAAAAGGTGGCTCCTGTGTTTGACAATCCAAATGGCATCTTTCTGTAAGCCATAGTACCCCACTTGGTGTTAAAGGTTGTCTTGTACTGGTCTTCCTCCTTAACCAAGATCTGGTTATAACCTGAATATCCATCCAACAATGAGAACCTTTATGATCCTGAAACAACCTGCAATATTTGCTCCATTGAAGGAAGCGGGTAGTGATATTTGAGTGAAGCTCTGTTTAGATCATGAAAATCAATGCACAACCTTAGCTCTCTGCTCTTCTTTTTGACAGGCACCAAATTTGATACCCAAGAAGTGTGCTTGATTGGAAATATTATACTACCTTCGATCAACTTGTTTAATTATTTTTTCATCAGATGTTCTAACGTCAAATTCAAGGGCCTTTGCTTCTATCTTACCGGTTTTGCATTGGGTTCAAGCTCAATTGTATGCTGAGCTAACTCAAGGTTAAAACCCTTCAAATCTCCATACTGCCAGGCGAATATGTCACTAAATTCTTGGCAAAGTAAGATAAAGGAAAGTTTTTCTTCCTTTGTCTAGACTTTGCCAAGCTTAAGTAGCTTGTCCTTGAATATTTCTATTGATTCGTAATGCTCCTGCTTCACTGTGATGCCTGATTTATCTCTTCTAACCTGGTCATCAGTGTTGAAGATGGATTCAAGGGTCACCAAACCCTTTGGCAGCTTGTTAGACTTTAGTTGCATGATTTGATCACCATATTGCTGATCAAATTTTCACTGATTTCCAGTAGAAAACTCTGCCTCTTCCATCAGAAAATGAATTATCTATTCATCACTATCAAAAATTTGCCAACTTACATTATTATCAAGTACTGAAGGTCTGACAACTACCTTCACATATTGTTGTACCTCTACATTATGAATTTCAGTCAGAATGTCAAACTATGACCCTAGAGCAACAAGTTTATCAGCTTGCTTATTCTGAATTCTTGGTACTAATTGTAGATTAAATGCGTGAAACTCATCAATTAAGTCCCAAACACGATGCTTATATAATTTCAGCAAATCATTCTTTGTTAAATTCAGATTTCTAACTTGATTTGCTATCAATTCTGAATCACCATACACCTATAAGCACTTAATCTTTATTTTTCTGGCCCATTCTAAGCCATGTATTAATGCTTCATACTCATCAACATTATTAGAACAACTGAAAGCAAATCTAAAAGCTGAATAATACCTTACTCCTTCAGGAAAAATCAAAATAGCTCCTCCACCAACACCAATTTTACTTCTAGATCCATCAAAATACAGCTTTCAAAGCTGATCAATCTACTGTACTTGCTATTTTTCCTCCTTGACTAGATTTGGAATAGTTACATCAGGCTCATGAATCATATAAATTCCCAAACCTATTTTGTCTATGAGATTGAACGAATCAACCTCGTGATTCTCGGCTGCCCACTCATCTAGATTTATGTCAGGTATTCCTTCTATAGGTACAGTGGGGTCGAGGGTCATGGATTGATCCTCCTGGTCATGGAAAGCTAGGTTTGCATTTATGGGATTTGGAACATAAGACTCAATATGGTCTTTAGCTTGTGATTCTGACTTGATCGTGACTCTAGTACCATATCTGGTTCTGAAAAACATGTGTGAATAGTTTGATGACAGATAACCACCTAATTTTGCGGTGAAATCTCTAGATAGGCAAATGGAAAAATAAGGTGGGAGATCAATGATATATATGTCCTATGAAATTTGAAAGTTGGGATAGGCATGCAATGTAAGAGGAAATTTTTTAATAACTCCTACAGACTTTACAACCGTACCATCCAACTGAACTACCCCTTTTAACAATGGTTCATACTTAAGTCCTAACTTATCTACTAGCTGTTTAGGCATAATTGAGTTGCTTGCTCCACTATCGATCATGCAATTATGCACTATTTTATCACCAATTATCAAGCTGACATAAAAAGGTGGTGGCTTTACCTCTTTAGCTGACTACTCCTACTTTTGATTTGAACTGTTTGCAAGAACTCTTGGTTGTTCTTTATTTGTTTCATCAGAAATTGATATCTTAGCCAAAGCCTCATGCAAAATTTCTTTTTTCCTAGGCAGGCGTAATGCATCCAACATAGTAATGCTAACAGTTTCCTTTTTTATATGTTCAACAATATTGAAAGAAGAACCACTAACCTTTGGTTGTACCTTTTGAACAACAGTGTCTGTTTGTACTATTTGAGGTTAGAACTGAACTTTAGGCTGCTCTTTTGATGGTCCAACCTACTGTCTTGGTAAAATCTGAACATTTTGAGCTGGAGGAGGCTCAACCTACCCCTGTTGAGTTGTAAAATCTTGATTTTTCTGCTGAACAGCAGGTTGTTTATCTTTTTCTACCTGTTGTTTATTAGGAACAACTTGCTGTCTTAGATCAAATGCTCTTTTCTTGGCCCTTGTATTGGATATAATAGAAGTGGTTGACTGATTTTGACTTTTCATGTGATTAATTCCACAAAATTCACTTCCTTGCCAATTCATCATGGCAACGTAAAGGTCAATCTACTGCATTTGATCATTTTGTTGATTATTGTCCTCCTTAGTTGTCTTTTCAGAAGTAGCATAACTACTTTGCACCATAAGGGCTTGATTAATCACCCCATTCATGCAAGTAGCCTGATTATGAGGTTGATTGCAGGGATAGCACCACACGTAATCTTGTGCTAAATTGTTTTGTATTTGCATCAGCTCTTTTGAAGAGCTAGTAGCAGCTGGATTAAATGGCTGATTAGACCTAAAGTTGAAATTCCTCCTATGTCCCTGGTAATCAGCTTGATAAGCAGGTCTGTTTGCTTGAAATGAAGACTGATTAGGTCTGAAATTCTAACCTTGTTGGTTTTTAAGGTTTACCAAGTTGTTACTCATAGTTTGTAGTAACTTGGCCATTTGTTGTTGGTCATTTATTAGCTGTTGTTGAGTATCTTTAAGTCCTTGTAGGTTAAAATTTGCTAGAACAACATTATTTTGTGCCGCTATTTGGAATCCTAAGGCTGGAACAGTAGGTATAGTGGCTATAGGAGGTACTTGAATGGGCATAAATGGTTGTACCTCTGGGAAAATTGGCATAGGGGGTCTTGGGGCAATTTTACCAGCTTGTATAAGGTTGCTTTTAGCTCTAATAGCGATGTCATATGCTGCTGGTAATGTTAACCCACCCATTGACTATGTCATTAAGGCAATATCACTATTCAAAGATCTAAGGTAATACAAAAAAGTGTGGTCAGGAGTTGGCCTTACCGTTACTGGAATTCGATCCCATGTCCTTTGAAATCTGAAGTTAAAGTCCATCATCTATTCTTGTGGTGCTCTCTTTATAGTCATCATCTGTTCGACTAGAGATAAATGATCAAACTTGTCAGAAAATTGTTTGATCAGCTTGTCTCCTAAATCATCCCATGTTGCGATGGTATTGACTGGTAAGCCATGAAACCACAGAAGTGCTTTCCCCTTGAATGACGCTGCTAACAACCTCAAACCTACATTCTCTTGAATCACATGATGAACTCCACATAGTGAAGCTACATCTCTAATATGCTCAATGGGCGTAGTCTGATCTTCACTAGCAAAAAAGTGCAGACTTTTGAGTGTTGCAACTGGTATATCATTGTGTTGAGTCAGATCCAATGGGTTGCCCCCATTAAATGTAACAAAAGCACGCGCTCTGCCAATCAGAGTTGCTAGTATTATGAGATTTACAACTTGTACAATTAGCATAGGTGAAACCAGTACTCTGTAACTTGGCGAAGCTAAAAATGAACTTGGCTGCCTTGCTAACGATCTGCCTCTTCTTCTTGATGTGTAAACTAATGGTTCTGCTCTTAGAACTGAAGAAACTGATTGCTTTCTTGAAGGCTTACCAGGTGTTCGCTTGGCTGTCCTTCCTCTTCTCTTTGGCGAAGATAGCTACAAATATTCAAATGGAGAAGAACTTCTTGTCTGAATATTTCTCATAAGCTATTTGCACTTGATCTACTGGAAACTGAGAACGAAGTCGCCAGGTATATGAAAATAATCCTCTGAAAGGTTGAAATACTATTGTATATACCAAAAACAACAACTTGAACTATAAAATTTTTGCTCTAAAAAGTGATTCAGAGTCCCACTGAGCGTGCCAAAAACTGTTGTCAAACAGATTGTACGTGAATGCTTGAATGATCAAATTCAGCAATCTGTTGAAACATTGGATCAAACTCAGGTTGTGGGTGACCTATAATGAGATTGAACCTTCGAATTCTAGGCCGACTTCCTATATGATTCTTAAATTAATAACTGGTAACTTGTTGGAAAAGGGATAGAAATGTATGATGAATGCATGTAAAACTGTAAACTAGTGGTGATGCACCTAATTGACAAAGATTTGCAATTATGATTCACAATAAACTTCTCAGTACTTCAATCTGCACAACCTAATTTGATAATCTAATCACTTGAATGCTTTAAACAGAGGATTTGATTTAACACAATCTTGAGGGAAAACATGGTTTTCATGACTAAACTGATTAATCAATACATGCACAGTGTATAACCAGTGAATTTAAACTAAACTACATACATATACTTATGAAGGAGATAGAAAAATTAAAGGTTTCAGAACTGAAAACACAATAATCCTTCGATCAAATCCTACACAATAACGATGCCTGAAATCTTGAAAGCAAAACTTTGAAAAAAGTTGGAAAATAAAGGAATCTTCTGCTAAATAACACAATTTGAACCTATAAACCTACTGTTGTATTAATCTGAATATAAAAGTTGAGTTACATGATAATTCACTTTGCAGAGTGCGAAGGCTAAAAAACAAGAACTAGAGGAAAAAGATAAACTTTTTCCAATATATACAATGAGAGTGCACTCCAAAGTGCATGAAAATGAAACTAAAAGTCAATTTCAATATGAAAAAGATAACTCCAAGGAAAATCCTGAGAAAAACAAGATATCTCCAAAAGAAGAGCTCAAACTCATGCAAAAATGAGTGAACTCAGTCTCAAACTCACAGTCACAATGTGTACAATTGAAAAGCAACTCGAACTGAACTGGAAATCTGTAAACAGTGAGTCAAGCATGCAAAAAGTCACCTCGTAAAAGTCTCCCATGAGCAAACATAAAAACGCATGAAAGGAAGTCTCACAACTGATGATAACTGTAAGAACAAGTGGCCAAACTGCTCATGATCCATGTACAACTTATATCAAGTCATAATTTTATACAATCTATATGTAAACTATCTCAAAACCCTTTGATAATCTCCTCTTATCATATGTTTTAAATTATAAAGTAACAACAATATTACTTTTAATATTTAACTGAACATCAAATTCTTCTCAAATTCATGCAAGGTATAATATCTTTGAAATCAAAGTATACGTTTGAAGTCAATCCTCAAAAATAATGGGCCCCTTATTACTCCCCTCCATGCATATATTTCAAAATGCATTCACCACTATAGATAAATCAGCTGACCACCATCACCATGCATATTATAAACATTTGATAATTGATAATAGTCGACCACCATGCATAAGTTGACTTGAATTAAGAGTTAAAATAATGGGAAAAAATAAAACATAATGATTTTCTTTTATTCTTCAAATATTCCATCCAAAGTCACTATGAGTAGAGAAAAAAAGGCAAAACCCTAATCATTTCACATCTTTCACTTGTCTCTTGAAGAAACTTCGAGAGAAACTCTTGTTGCATTGGCCGCCATGAAGTAGGGTTTTGACTAGACCTGTTCACCATTTCGAGTTGCTTTCTAGATTTTTTCATGAAGATATCTTAAGAAAAACGTGGTAAGCCCCTTCTTCTTGAAAAATTTGGGCACTCTTATCCATTTTTGAAACATTCTATTAAGTTCTCAGGCCGCAGCTTACCTATATTATGATGTATTTTTCTGCTCATGGCTTTTCTCTATCTATATTGAGTTTTCAGCAAGCTTGACATGAATGATAAGGCTTTAAGCTTTTGAGACCACTCTGTAGGAGGAACCCACAGCTTCACTTGTATCTTTTGACATAGAAATTGTGGTAAGCTTCAGAATAATTTATCTCTTTTTTGCTGTTGATTCTTTGAGTACTCCTTATAACTGTATTAGATTGAAGCTCTTGTAGTTGAGATTGATATAACTTCATTCGGATTTATGTCTTTGGCCGCGGCTATCTTTATGCTTGATCTGGGTTTTGTAGTTTTAATTATGTGTATGTGATAAAAGGTGCCATATTACTCTGGTTCAAGCTTTGAAAGCAACAAACATAAATCTCTATATTTTTCTTTTGTATTATGAGTGTAGCTTCTACAATCTCCATTTGGGTATTCATGATCCATTGCATTTTTTTGAATTTTTAGAGGAAACCCTCACATGGGTGACAATAAATTTGTATTTTTACTAAAAACCCCATTTTTTGAGTAAAGATCATTGTATAATGTGCACGCTGAAAACAGTGACAAAACTGAACTCTCTCCAAAACTGGGCTCGACCCAAAATAGTAGAATACAAGTATCTTGTAACTGAAAGAAATTTTTGAGCGCTCTTCATTAACTTCTGTGTATGTTCCTCTTTACTACCTTTGGTCGTGGCTTAAACAATCTTCATCTGGGTATTCGTGATTCATTGCAAACTCAAAGGCTTCATCTGAAAATTGCATGCCTTTTTACATTTTTCTAGAAACTCTCATGTGACCTTTGATGGAATATTTAACCCTGCACTTACCTTGTGATTGAAAAGAAAGTCTTCTTAATCTCTTTAGCTGCCATGAGGGTTTTGATAAAACAAACAAAAGAATACAAAAACAAAAAGGGTTAGAGACCCTTATTTTCATATAAGCTTGAAATTTGGCTTCACAAAACTCTCTTCAGTTGCACATTTGAGCTAATAGTATTGGTGTATATCTGGAGGGCTTCTTACTCTGCTTCTATTTGATACTGTGCAATGCTATCCCAAATATTTACTACTGTTATAGATTATTTTATAGCTTATTAGCTCTTGCATTTGCTTTGGCAAACACCAAAAACCGTCGGTGTATTTATCAAACAATGGTATTATGATAATAAGACAAGTTAATACTCCATGAATAGAAGAATTCTTAATAATGGAATGCTTTCTTGATAATCAAAGGAAGCTTCACATAAGACTGTTACATGTTGTACCCTAGCTTTTCTTTTGTTACATAACTTCCTTTTATGATTTTGTAGTTTCATTGCATGACTTTGATCAAGTCATGTGCTCAAAAGCAAGATAAGCACTTTACAGAATTTTGCTACAACTTCATTTATTCATGAAGATGTAAAGAACTTTAAAGAGCTAGAATGTGAATCTTCATTATACACCTTGTTGCTCAAAATGTTTGTTATGGCATGGTGGCTGTCAATGTGATTGTGCCTTCACAACTGTAGATTTCTTTCTAATACATGTGTTTTCTATTGATCTCAAATCATTATCAAAATATTTTTCATCTGATATATGATTTTTCTATGGTTTTCTTGACTCACCATCTCATACCTTTAAGTATAAAATTGCCTTAACTGAAATAACAGTCTTGACTTTACCTCTTTTCTGGCTTGTGCAAGTTTGAACAAATACTCTGATATCAACTCCATATTGTAAGAACTATGACTGCTCTCTATTGTTTGACCACTATTTTTTGTTGTTCTGGGCAAGTTTATTCGTCATTCCACCTTGTAGTTGTGAGTTCAATGGTTATCCAAGTCTCAAAAAACACTAAGGAAGCATTCCTTGGTAACCTACAGTTACCTTAATGAAAGACTTATGTGTTTGTGCCCTTAGACTGCAATCTCTTTCGTGGCTGTATAATGTATCTAATAACCACTGTCTTTCTCTTTTCTGAAGCTTTCTTACATATTCAGATAACTTGCATATGTGGTTGTCCTCTCGAGTTTCTTGATGAATTATGTATGTGCTTCAGAGGTTGTTAAAAATAGTTATGATGACTTGATACCTTGTTCTCCTTTTAGCATAAAGGGGCTCATTGCCTCATCAAAATGTAAATATGAATGAAAGGAAAAGCTAAAACAAAGGATAACAAATTCAATTAATGCTCTCTTAACATGTTTATCTGATTGTTCCTTTGAATGATGAGCAAAAGGAAAATTTTCTCAATCTATTTTCACCATGCTAAATTAGACTGCTTTTATTATTTAATATTGCTTTACAACAATCTTGTTTGATGACTGTAATACTTGATGACTGTTATGTAATACTTGATGACTCTCATGTAACAATATGAATGAGAGGTGTCCTTATGATATGTCGGGCTCAACCCTTGTGGGAGCCCGTTTTTCTCCGCATATCTGATGAAAATAATCATGAACATAATGAACTGCTCCTGCACATTGAAACAAACAAGTTAGCAAAAATAATCGAAGCTGGAAGCTTCTATTAAGTTTCGTGTTCCTTGATTATCAACCTTTGTAACTCAATCATCTGGTGAATTCCTGATTGAATGTAAATTACATTCCTGTTGGTAGCGTAGGCATAAAGTAGAATGTAATTTATCATTGCTTAGAGTACATCTCTAACATCATCTTTTTATAATTTTGTAGGTTCATGGAGCATGAAATCGAGGCTGTAGCTTGGAGACGTGACAACTACAGACATCAAGCAAAAGTGATTCATCATCACAGGCAATGATGAATTGCTTCTCTTCTTTGTGTTTACGTTATCTTCAGTAGTGTAGCTTTCGTTGAATTTTGTATTCATTATTTGATTATCATAATCAAATTCAGTTACTCTCGCAGCTTGTGCAAGATTTCAGTGTTTTTACAAAATTAATAAAAAGCATTATTATGCAAATTTCCAATTTTCTGTTTCAAATACTTGCACAATAAAACTGTAATTCAGATGTAATCTGATCTTTATGATGAACAATTAATACTTTAGCAGCAAAACTTGAAATTTTTTGTACCTATCAATGATGAATTTGATTCAGCTCTACCTGTTTGAGCTCATAGTGAAAAATAGGTAACAGTTGGTTTGGGCTCAAACCACACCAAATAAAAAATGTATGCCCTGGATAAAAAAAGAAAACTCCAAACCCTCAAAGCTCCAAAAATATAGGTTCAAAACACGAACAAGAGAGTAGCAGGTTTGGAGTTTGATACCATGCAGAAGTTGAGAAAGCCAACTTCACAGAACCTGAAGATCACCTACATGCAAATATCATGTCACAGAAAGGAAGAGATGGAGACAAAAAAGCAAAGGTGCTCTACAAGCTTTAGGAGAGATTGGATTAGCTGAATGAAATAATACAAAGAGATCAATTCTTATGAAGGAGATCAAGAAACCCTAAAGTGAAACCTAAAAGGGAACATTTATTAAATGCCTACAAAATGCAAACTAAGTTAATCTTAAGAGAAATATAAAAGGTAACTTAATTAAAATAATTAAGTAATGAAGCTTTTAATCTAGCAATATCATTTTCAAATTCAAAACATAAATGCCACTTTTATGAATTCAAAGTTAAAAATTTGTATTTGTTATCCATTTCCTTTATGTAAGAGAGGGGGACCAACCACACCAAGGCTCTAGGTCATGGAGAGTCGAGAGTGGAGGGCTGCCCTAACTTACCTTGCTCTAATGAATGTTTAGGTATGAGGATTGAGAATCAAGAGCACTCTCATGTGCTTCAGTCACTCTATAGATGTGAATATCTGATTGGGGCTAGACGAGCTAGTTTTTAGAGTCAATACTACACCTCAGATAGATCTCTATCCGAGGATGACAACACGGGTCTAGGATGATAGCGTGACATGCTGGAGTCTCTCTAGAAAGTTGGTGTTTGTATGGACAGAAAGCATAAATTACAGTTAAAAACACCATAAACCAACTAAATAGCCTAGCTGACTAATCTTAACGAAATAAATAGAATGATAAAGTATGAGAGATAAGTACGAAAATGATAAAGTAAATAGATGAACACAAGGCTGACGAATATCAACTCACAAAAGTGCTAGTTCACCAGTGAGCTCCATGCACACATTCACCTACACACAAGCAAGAGAGGAAAATTGTTGGGGCTGTATAGGGGTTTTCCTCATTCAAACCCCCGCTTTGGTGTTACCACTTCCATGGATAACCAAAAAAGCAATGGATTAGAAAATTATGATAAAGAAGATAGAAGGAAATGTATTGAACACTACAAAAGATAAAATCTACTCTATCAAATCACAATGTGAAAGTAAAATGATTCCATACCACCTCCACCCAAAGGTACTCAAGGCCAATGAAGGGAGAATGCAAGGTAACAAACTTGGAAAAGTCGCCACAGCTGTAGCGGTGACGAAGGGAGGTCTCTCAAGACTCCAAGTTCACAGCTTCTATGGTAAACGCATGCAAGAATGAAGTTGATGAAGTAACTTGCTGCTGCTGCAATGCTCAACGGAATTTTGAAAAATGGATTGCTAGAAGTATAAGAGATTGAATGAGAATCGCTTGAGAGATCGAATGATTGTGTAAGAGATGAAGTGATAGTGAATAGAATGGATTTGAAGGCTAAAAGGAGCCATTTTGGGTCAGTTGGTTGCATAGAGGCATTACAATTCGACCCTAATGAGGTGTGTAACATCCCTGCGGACTCCAGAGGAAGGAATTTGTTAGGGACGATAGCATGTCACACGTCGCGCTTGCGTTTGTTAGCAACACAAGGGAAAAAAACTGAGAGGGGGGCTTGAATTAGTTGTCACAAAAATTAAAAACTTATTGACTTTATTAACCTTTTCTTAGATTTTATTAATAACAATGAAAGCATAAATAATAAACACATCAAAAACACACATAACACCAATATTTTTTATGTGGAAACCCTATTAGGGGAAAAACCACGGTGGAGGTTAGTCCACAAGATTATACCTTGTTAAAAGTACAAAGAATGAAATGGGGAATGCACATGCATTCAGGCACACTGCCTAGAGCCCATTGCTCAATTACAACAAGGACTACTACTCAAAGGAAGACACACTATCTTACAGAAACATTCAGATTACATCTGCAAGGAATTGAATTGACAAAATAGCATCTGTTAATGCTTGATTATAGTTTTGGTTAAGCACATGAGCACTTCTTCACACTTCTTCACTCTCTGCTCTACCTTCGAATGATTTAGAATATTATTCACGCACACACACATCTTTTAACATGAACCACCTTCAAAAATTATTCCTTGAAAATCCATAACATGCTACCATCACCCTATCATCCATGAACATGAAAAACATGAACACGCAAAAGAAAATCACCGATTGTGAGCACAACGATCAATGTAGACATGCAACACAAATAGAGCATGATCTAGAAACATCCACAAACATCATGAATCACCAAAGAAACATCCACAACAACTGAAATAACTGGAATCACATCATCTTCATTCAAGGACACCAACTGAAGCAACAAAAAAATTGTCAAAATACAAATCTTCATAACTCAACCAATCTTCATGCAGATCTTTGAAACTCAATGTGGATAAACTAGATAGAATAAAAAAAACCCTTTAGTCCACAACCTCTGATCATCAACGTATTGAACTCACCAATAGACTAAACTTCACTTCACTACTGATAACCTACAACTAATTTCATTATAATTTTCTCAATATCCTCGACATATACAACCTCTAAAGAATTAATGATAATAGTGTTGACATCAATGACAACCAAATATTAACAAAACAACCATATCATCCAACAATCTCCCCCTTTGGAATTGATGGAAACACATTATGTGAAAAAACTATCAACGCAATTGCACTTACTCCCCCTTAGGTTTTGATTATTTTCTCCTCAACTCTTTTCACACGACCCTACTCCTTAGATAATTCACAGTTTTTCACATTTTTCTTCTCCCCCTTTGACATCAATGACAAAGATATCTTCTATACAAGCTCTGAACCAAATATCTAAACATCTGACTACTCCCCCTGAATAATAGCCACCACAACATCAATTTGGATCATGATATGATTGTGAAATGCATGGACTGATGCAAAGCAATGCATCTTAGTTCTTATTAGGAGGGGTAATCATCCCTAACTTCCCTCTGAGATACTCAAAAGTATCCTTAGGCAAGGACTTGGTAAAGATGACTGCAATTTGCTCCTTAGTAGGCACATACTCCAATCTGACTTCCTTTTCACTAACCTTCTCTCTCAAAAAGTGAAACTTGATAGATATATGCTTGGTATTTGAATGCAACACCAAATTCTTAGAAATGTTAATAGCACTTGAATTATCACATAATATAGCTATAGGCTAATCATACACAACTCTGATATCTTTCAGCATCTACTTCATCCACAATACTTGAGTACAATTGTTAGCAACAACAATGTATTATGCCTTTGTAGTAGATAAAGAAATGACATTATGATTTTTACTTACCCATGAAATCAACTTCTTTCCCAAGAAAAATGTACCACCACTAGTACTTTTTCTATCATTTACATCTCCTGCCCAATCCACATCAGTAAAGGCACTCAAGGTAAGATCATCATCTTTAGGATACCACAGGCCAAAATCAATTGTTCCCTTCAAGTATCTAAAAATCCTCTTCACAAATGTCACATGAGTTTCCTTAGAATCAACTTGAAATCTTGCAACAATACATACAACATTCATGATATTAGGCCTAGTTTGAGTCAAATAAAGCAATCCACCAATCATTAATTTGTATCTAGTTTGATTTTCCTTCAAAGAATCATCTTCTTGTGTCAACTTACATCTGGTCACCATGGGTGTACCAACTAGATTTGAATCTTCCATACCAAACTTTTTCAACAATTCTTTCACATACTTGGACTGAGATATAAAGATCCTTTTATCTAACTGAGTAAATTGCAATCCCAAAAAGAATTTCATCTCTCCAATCATAGACATCTCAAATTCACTCTACATCTCATTAGCAAACTTCATGCACTAACTATCATCTCCTCCAAAAATGATATCATCAACAAAGACTTCCACAATCAAATCTTTATCATCATCAATCTTGAAATACAGATTACTATCAGCAGTACCTTTGTTAAATCCAAGCTTCAACAAATATTTATCCAATTTGGCATACCAAGCTCTAGGGAATTGCTTAAGTCCATACGATGCTTTCTTCAACCGACAAACCATATCTCCCTTATTAGTCAATTGAAATCCATCAGGTTGCTCAACATACACCTCTTCTTCTAGTTCATCATTTAGAAATGTTGACTTGACATCCATCTGATAAGCCTTGTAATTTTTGTAAGTAGCATAAGAAAGAAATAGTCTCATGGCTTCAATCCTAGCAATAGGGGCAAAAGTTTCTTCAAAGTAAATTTCTTCCATCTAAGAGTATCCTTTACACACCAATCTTGTTTTATTTCTAACAACTTCACCTTGCTCATTCAGTTTGTTTCTAAAGACCCATTTAGTTCCAATCACATTTTTATCCTTAGGTCTAGGAACAAGAATCCATGTATCATTCTTCTCAATCTACATCATTTCTTCTTTCATTGCTTCAACCCAATGTTCATCTTTGCATGCTTCATTCACACTAGTAGGATCAGTCTTTGAAATTAAATAGTAATCTTCTGCAATTTTTCTCCTAGTTTGAACACTTTTGTTTGTATCGCCTATGATTTGATCTTCTGAATGATTTAATCTTACATACCTCAGTGTCTTGTGATGTTCTTGAATTTCAAGCTCTTGTGATCTCTCTTCTACACTTTCACTATTTTCTCCTTCCTCTTGATCTTCTTGATTCACCAGACTGATTTAAACTTGATTTGAAGTATGAACTTTCTTTCCTTTCTTTGTATTGTCATTCTAATCATCAGAATCATATCCATAGGTTCTGGATGTTCTAGCTATGTCTTCATCAACCTTGACATTTGCACTTTCAACCATTTTCCTCAATCTCTTATGGTAGCACCGGTAGGCCTCGCTTTTAGTAGAATAACCCAAAAAGATTCCTTCATCACTCCTAGCATCAAACTTTCCTATATCTTCATCTCTTTTGATATAGCATTTGCTTCCAAAGATTTTGAAATATCTAACCATAGGTTTATGACCATACCATAGCTCATAAGGGGTCTTACTAGTATCACCTTTCATTTGTACCTGGTTGAGTGTGTAAACAACAGTACTCATAGCTTCTCTCTAGTAGATATGAGGGACATTTCCTTCTAGCATCATAGTTCTAAAAGCTTCTTCAATTTTCTTGTTCTTCCTCTCCACAACTCCATTTTGCTGAGGGGTCCACGGTGCAGATAATTGTCTCTTTATTCCATGTTCTTCACAAAAAGAATTAAATTCACTGGAAATGAATTCACCACCTCTATCTGATCTCAGACATTTAATCTTCAGACTTGTCTCTGTCTCAACCATAGCCTTAAAGATCTTGAACTTCTCCAGAGCTTCAAATTTATCCCTTAGGAAAGTAATCCACAACATTTAGAATAATCATCAATGAGTAATATGAAACACATGTATCCTTGTAAACTTCTAACTCTAGAAGAACCACACAAGTCAGTATGCACAAGCTGCAACAATTCATTTGAATTATGTCGTTTGCTCCAAAATGAAATTCTAGTTTGCTTTCCTAGTTGACATTCCTTGCATATGGCATTAGCAGTTTTCATCAACATAGGAAGATCTCTCACAACCTTAGTTGAACTTATCTTGATAACTGTTGTCAATCAGATTGCACCCGAACGCTTGATTATTTAAATCTAGCAATTTGTTGAAACATGGAAAGATTCTCAGGCCTGTGGGTTGCCTAAAACTGAGAATCAATCTCCAAAGAGGGTTGGTTCCCTGATGAAAACCTCCTAAAAACTAACTGAATTGGTTGGGAAAGAGATAGAAAGCTTGCTTGAATTGAAATTCTAAAGCTACAAGAGGTGATTGCACCTAAATGATAATGACTTGCAATTATGACTCACAATAAACTTCTCAAAACTCTAATCTGCACAACCAGATTCAATAATTTAATCACTTGAATGATTTAAATAGAGGCTTTGATCTAATGCAATATTGAGGGAAAACGAGGTTTTCACGACAAAATTTATTAACCAATTAATAAGCACAGTGCATAACCAGTGAACTTAAACTAAATTGCATATAGATATGTGAAAAAGACAGAAAAAATCAGAGGTTTTAGAACTAAAACACAGTAATTCTTCGATCGAATTCTTCACAAAAACGATGCTCGAAATCTAGAAGGCAAACTCTAAAGAACTGAAACTCAAAGGAATCTTCTGCAATTACACACTTTGAACCTGTAAAAAACACTGCTATATTAATCTGAAAGCTGAGTTACAAGATAGTCTTCTTTGCTAAAAGCAAAGGTAGAAAACAAGAACTAGATTGAAAAAGATAAACTTTTTCAATATATACAAAAAAGGCACTCCAAAGTGCATGAATAGTAACTAAAAGTCATCAGAAAGTGAAAAGATGACAATTACAATGTGAAATCCGAGCACAAGTGAAAATCCCTGAAAAAGTGGCTCAAACTCATGCAAAAATGAGTGAACACCAACTCAAACTGGCGATCATAAAGCGTGTAACTAATTTGCAACTCGAACTGGACTGAAAATCCCTGAAAAAGTGGCTTAAAGCATGTGAAAATCACTTCGTTTGTATCAATCCGCCCATGCACATCCTTCTCATTAAGTCTTCAGTTAAAACTGATGTACAACTGGAGTAATACATGTCTTAGCTTTACATAATGTTCTTATTTGCATTTAGATGATAAATTAATCAAATGATTTATTTCATCATTCAATTAATTTATTTACATGATTTATGCAAATAAGAACAAAGAAAAATAAAGCTAATTTATTTCATTTCACATTATGATCTTCAAACAATAATTATAACTCAGCTTCAAAAACATTCATTTATTTGCATTTTAAAATACTAAATTAATTAAATGATTTAAGAAATATCATTTAATTAATTAGTTTACAAGATTTAATGCAAATAAACAAATGTTTAACCCATCAAAATGAATTTAGGGCGAATGAATAAGAGGTCAAAATTATTAGGGTTCGAACCCTAAAAAGCAACAAAGACATTTCATTTTTTTGTATTTTTATGAAGTCTCCTCTTTGCTGGGTGTCGCCACTCCTCAAACCCTAGCCACGAACTTGTTGTTTTCTAGATTTTCACCATTGTTGAACTTCGAATATGGTTTCTTTTGGTCGAAATAAGAGCAAAAGACATTTTTCCAAAAACGTGGAGAGCATTTTGAACGCGATTTTTTGTTTTAAATGGTGTTCTTTCATTTTTCTGTGATCTTTGTGTGAACTGGGCACGAATCTGCATCTTGTTTGGCCGCCATTGACTTCTTGAGCTACGAACTTGTTGCAAGAACTTTTCAAATTCAAAAATAAGAAGATTTCATCAGGTATTTTGAGATAAAAATCTGGTTATTTTATGCATTTGTGCGAATTTTTGGAAGTTCTCTTCTTTTCTTGAAGCTGCCATGAACATCTGGAAGTATTTATGAACAAGCTTCACTTATGAACTTCGAATATGTGTCTTTCTTCTTTGAATCTGCAATATTTCTGAAAGTTTCTTCACTTTTGCACCACCATGAACATCTTTTGAAGCATTTTCTTTAAAAATAAAGAATAAATTTGCTTGCAAAAATCGAATCTGGTCTTTTTCTACTTTAGATCTGCAATATTTTTACTCTTGTAAGCTGCACCATGGACATAAATTTTCGTTTTCTACAAAAACATAGCATTTTAACTCACAAAAGATGAAATGCTTCAATTTTATGTTAAAATACAGTCACGTTTTTCAAATCTGGGCATTTTTCTCTCTTTGAATCTGCAAAAACTTCACTTTCAAGCTACGCCATGAGGATTTCCTTTTGATCTCTGCAAAACATTTCACTGAACTCAGAACAGATGGAAAACTTTGATTTTCTGTGTATTATAGCCACGTTTTTCTTAAATCTAGGCATTTTAAACTCATAGAAATCTGAGATTTCTATTTTAAAAGCAAGCTTTTCTTAGATTTTAAAAAAAAACCTCTGGTTTGTTGTTAATCTTTCACTGTATAACTCTACAGGCTGCATTTTCTATTTTAAATGACTCAGAAATCTGAAGCTTCAATGTATTCTTGTGCTGAAGATGAAAACTTTGGTTCAGTGTCCTGTGACACCTTTTGAATATTTTCTGATTTATAGCAAAGTGCTGTTTATTTAATGATAATTGTTGATCAAATCTGGACCTTTCAAAGTAATGACTTTGCTTCTTAGTTACTTGTATTTTGAGTTGATGAGCATGAAAGCTTTTTGTTTTTTGTTGTCTCTTGAACTTGAATGCATAACTACTACATACTTTTGAAGGTATGAATACTTCAAATGCATGAATACTCTGTCTCTCTTCAAATGTAAAAAGTCTCTTCATTTCACTAAAATGCAACGTAAAAATATGAAGCAGAGCTGAACAAAGTATTATCAAAATTGATGAGTTCTTCACACTATTCTTTTGAATTTCTTTGAAATAAGGCTGCTTATATTATTATCCTTTAATTTCAGCAACTCTATTAATGACTGTTTTAACAATGTTAACGAACTCTCATATGTAACTTGAGAGTGTATCCTTTTGATATGCCAGGCTCAACCCTTGTGGGAGCCCGTTTTACTCCACATATCTGACGAAATGAACTCGAACATGATAAACCTGTTCCTGCACACTGAAACAAACATGTTAGCAAAATAAAAGAAGCTGAAAGCTTCCATTGAATTATGTCTTTCCTCTTGATATTTTACAATCATCTGATGAATTCTTGGTTTAATGCAAATTACATTCCTGTCTGTAGCATAGGCGTAAGGTAGAAAGTAATTCACCATTGCTTAGAGTATAACTCTAATACCATTTCCTTAATGATTTTGCAGGTACACTGAGCGATGAAGCGAGGCTGCAACTGCTTGGAGGCATGACGGCTAGAAGCACCAATGAAGTGATTCATCATTACAGGCAATGATGAATTGCTTCTCTCCTTTACTCTTATGTTATTTTCAGCTGTGTAGCTTGTGTATTTAAATTTTGTATTCATCTCTTGATTGTCAGAAACAAACTCATTTACTCTCACGGCTTGTGCGAGATTCAACATTTCACAAAATGAATAAAAGTATCACTATGCAATTTTTCTTAATTTTTTGTTTTAAAAATTTGCACAATAAACTATGCCTCATATGTAAGATAATCTCAATGATGATCAATGAACACTCAATCAGCAAAAATATGAATTTTTTTTGTACCTATAAATGATGAACTTCATTAAGCTCTACTTGTTTGAGCTTGGAGTGAAAATTAGGTAACAATAATGTTATCAAAGTTAACATGACGCATTCTCTTATGCCACAACCAACTTTCATCAACTTGAGCAATCAAACAACTTTTACTAGCAGCACTTAGGTGAAAGATATTACCTTTTGTTTTTTTACATGATGCAATCACATTTTCAGAACTTCCCAATATTCAGCACTTTCTATCCTTGAACTAAAGATTGTATCCCTTATCAACCATTTGTCCAACACTTAAAGATTATGCCTCAAAACTTACACATATATGACATTATTAATATTATGCTTACCATCAAGAGAAATGCATCCTCTACCATGGATCACACCAGCTTTGTCATCACCAAACCTTACAACAACACCATCATACTTTTCCAAGCTCACAAACTTACTTTTATCACCTATCATATGATGAGAGCATCCACTGTCAATCACACATTCATCTTTCTCTTCCATTCGAGTAGCTAGGGCTTTCTCCACATTTGTACAACTAGCAAATTCAATAGACATAGGATTATTTTCCTTGATAGCAATAAATACCCATTCATCCTCACTTGCATTTCCTTTATCAGATTCATCATCTGTCACACCTTCATCAACAACATAGTAACACTTCCTTTGAAATCTAGGCTTGTTATGCCTTGTATTAGAAGTTCTTTCCGGATACCTTGATGCAAAATGACCTATCTTATTACAATAAAAACATTTAAGAGGAAATTTTCCTTCATACTTACCTTTTCCTCTCGCTACTCTTTTGACAATAAGTGCTTCTAGCTCTTCTAGCTCTCTTTCTTCTTCTTCAATCTATCTCATTTCTTCCTCATACTTGAATGTCTTTCTAGATGAACTTTCACCCAGATCATATCTCTATTTATCTCTTCCAGAAGTAGTAGCGTTGAATTTAGATTCTACCTTAGGAAGGGCATCACCAAATTCACTCAATTCAAATGCAGTAAGCTTACCAATCAACATATATTTGGTTACATTTGTTACAGTCTGGAGCTCCTCAATAGCACAAGATTTGACTTTGTAAGAAGCGGGAAAGGATCTAAGAACTTTAGCAACAATCTTTGATTCATCCAACTGTCCACCAACACATCTGATACTACACAAAGTTCATTTACTCTTTGCATGAAAGTAGTAATGTTCTCATCATCACCCATTCTCAACATTTCATATTTCCCTTTTAGACTCTATAGCTTAGCAATCTTCACATTAGCATCACCTTCATACAAAGTTCCAACATTTTCCAAATCTCATAAGCAGTCTTCAGATCCATCACATTTGGCATCTCAATATCAGTCAAAGTGCTAAAAAATGCTTCCTTAGCTTTGATATTGTACTCAACATCCCAAATCTTAGCAACAGTAGTAGGACCATTCTGTGGAATAACATACCTATTACTTGTAATGCTCTAGTAGGGTTCACCAATGCATCTCAGATGACACTCTATTCGATTCTTCCATAGAGAATAATTTGTTCCATCAAATCTCAGACTGTCCTTCTTATATGTCGCCATCTCAGATCACCTCAAGCTATTAAACTTCTTCCAAGGAACCTGCTCTAATACCGATTTTTGGCAACACAAGGGAAGACAACTGAGAGGGGGGGTGAATTAGTTGTCACATAAATTCAAAACTTATTAACTTTATTAACCTTATTCTCAAATCTGATTAATAACAATGAAAGCATAAATCATCAACACATCAAAAACACACATAACACCAAGATTTTTTATGTGGAAACCTTGTTAGGGGATAAACCACAGTGGAGGTCAGTCCACAAGATTATACCCTGTTAAAAGTATAAAGAATGAAATGAGGAATCCAAATGCATTCAGGCACACTGCCTAGAGCTTACTGCCCAAAGGAAGACACACTGTATAATAGAAACATTCAGATTATATCCGCAGGGATTTGAACTAACAAAATAACATTTGTTAATGCCTGATTATAGTTTTGGTTAAGCACATGAACACTTCTTCACATTTCTTCAATCTTCTTCACACTCTACTCTGTATTCAAATGATTTAGAACATTATTCACGCACACACACATTCGTCATACTTCAAATGAAATAAACAATCGCTTATATATATATCTGCAATAAGAAATTACATCGCTACATGGCAGCTTCAACAAAATAATAAAATCAATATAAATTATCGACTCAAATCAATAACAATTATCAATGTGAATCAACCAAGGTTGGCCACAACATAGTGAAGACCCAAAATAACATCTTTGAACATAAGCCACCTTCAAAAATTATTCCTTGAAGATCCACAATACGCTACCATCACCCTGTCAGCCATGAACATGAAAAACATGAACACGCAAAAGAAAATCACCAATCACGAGCACAACGGTTAATGCAGACATGCAACACAAATAGAGCATGATCTAGAAACATCCAAAAATATCATGAATCACCAAAGAAGCATCTGCAACAACTGAACTAACTAGAATCATATCATCTTCATTCAGGGACACCAATTGAAGCAACATAAAAACTGTCATAATACAAATCTTCATAACTTGACCAAATCTTCATGCGGAGCTCTGAAAATCAATGTGGATAAATTATATAGACCCAAAAACAAACCCTTTAGTTCACAACCTCTGATCATCAACGTATTGAACTCACCAACAAATTGAACTTCACTTCACCACTGATAACCTACAACTAATTTCATTACAATTTTCTCAATATCCTCAACATATACAACCTCTAAAGAATTCATGCTAAAAGTGTTGACATCAATGACAACCACAACATCCAACAACGTCCTTGATGAAAATTCCCTCATCGACGCATAAAACACACACCAAGTGGATTGAAGGCAGATGGGTGATGTGGAATTTTTGCTTTGAAATTGATTTTATAAGGTGAGGGTATGCAAAAGGGGAATTTACAAAAGGGGTGCAAATTCGCTCCTATACACTTTATAAGAGTGTGACATGGGTTTGTACTTTTACCCAAATTTATGATAAAATTAAAATAAAAAATCTAATTTTTAAATTTTATAATCTATTAGATCAAACAGATGTAAATATTTCTCATCACGCATATACAATCTAGCTATAAAAAAATATTGACATATTATTTTCTAACTTTCCTAGTTATTTCCAATTATAAATAAATAAATAAAATCAAGTATTATAAATAGGTGTAAAATTAGGAATGTAATATCCTCCCCCAAAGTCTCTAATCATCTCAATGCATATAAGTTTCCAATTTAAATAGTCAACAATGTTAGTAAAAAAAATTAATATATAAAAGTAATTTAGCATCTCATATGATAATAGTTAGCAAGTTTTCAAACCTAAGTTTATCATACTTTATAGTTCAGACACCTTGACCAGGATGTTGATAAATTCAATAATGCACCTGTATAACAACATGGTTCTTATGTCTAACAATAAACAACATTTTATCAAGGGTTAAGACATTAGTAAGTAGTATTATATGGTTTGCATACAATCTTACATATTGGACTAAGTCTATGTCCAACTATTGTTAAGAAACAAAATAATAAATCTCATTCAAAAAGGATAATCATTAACAAGACAACTCACCATAACATAATTTTTGAAAAAATGTAGCCCTCACATAGTAATATTTTTGAAAAATATGAATTTTAACGTATTTTTAATTATTATGTTTATTTTCATGTTCGAATCAATATGTGTTCATTATAGAAAACAAGAAATTAATTCAATACATAAAAAATTGCTAATAATGATAAGAATTGGAAAAATAAGGTGCCTCTCCATATTGATATCTTTCTTTTTAGAAAAAAATTTTGGGTTTATATGAAAAGATATAAATGTAAATTAATTTTCATAATTTACTTACAAGTCAAAAGTTACAATCACATCTTTACAATATAGTTACAAGTTAGCTATGAGTGCCCAAGTGACCTTTAATACCTCTATAGGTCAGTTATAGGTCTTCTAAAAGTAACCAAGTGACAAAAATCATAACCATTCTTCCACCTATCTCACTATCACACACCAATAATGCCACATGACGGTTGAAGGGCTAACAAACTAGAATTTAAAGCTCCATGGAAAAACCCATTCTAATAGGAAAAAATTAGCACTGAGAAGACCTTTGGGTATAGAAAACCCACATATAGATTATCCATACAAATTGTGGGTATAAACATCCCATAACACTACATAACTTGTAGATCTCAAATAATGCACAACATGGATCTACCAAGCAATAGTCCCAAAATAAGAAAACTCAACTTTTCATTAGTAGTAAAAAATTAAAGACAAGCATGTAGATTCTCTATGGCACTTACATCAGATACAAAACTTAAAATGTCACAAATCTATAATACAAATAACTACAATACAAGAACCATCATAGAAATTCTAAGTGATTTATCACATACCAATATTTCCACATGGAGAATGTTGTAACTAGCCTCCTTGAACCATATAAAAAGGATGCATGTGAATTTAAAAGCATCTCTATGTCCAAAAAATTCCATTTGAATCATTTTAAAATAATCTCTTTGCATATATCTACAACCACAAGTTTTGGTTAGCATGCAAAACTTACAAAACCACCATGTTAAAGAAATGCATGCAAATCTAACTACACTTATTGTATGGAAGACCCACAATTTAAAAAACACCAAAAATATTAAATTATAATAATGAAATTATCATAGATAAGAAAACCATAGATCTTGAATGAAAAATATACAAAACTGATAAATATAATTTCAACATAAATATAAAAAATAGAAGTACAACTAGGGGCTATTACAAGAACTCTAGGCTGCCAAAGAAGATAACTCCATAATGTCTACCATTTACATGAAAATACATGAACTAGGTTATTTTAGAAGCTTCCAAGTTTCTAGCATACTAACTCCACAACCTACATACAAAAGGGTAGTTCCATGCTATTGAATAGGAGCTCAAAGTCAACACCATGATGCAACCACATGACCAACTCCAAAAATATACCTTCTCCATCCTACAAGTTTCTATCATATTGAATCTTAAAATTAATACCAAATACAAGATCCCACTCATATAAGCATTAATTAGCCACCTAATTTCTTCCTACATATTCCTTCAAGATTTTCATGCTAAGAAATCAAATTAGATGAATACCCAAAACCTAAAAACCATGGATCTATCACATCCAATAACATACAAATATATGCAACCATCATGTAAGTCCATAATATCACATGAAATCCATATGAAAGAACATATAACCACATTCAAGAACACACAAGCATACATGTAAGGTCCTAGAATAAAGTACATATAAGCAACATGCAAAGACATTCAATCCCCATGCAAGCACATATAAGAACATTCAATCACCTGCAAGAAAATACAACCAACATGAAAGTACATGAAACTCACATACATAACCACATGCAATCCACAAAACTATCTCGACTTTGATTCCAAATGTGAGGAAAATATCATCCATGCACTAGTATATAGTCAAGGTAGGAGGGTCCAACTAAAGACTATCTAATCGTGTAGCTAATATCTCTTTCAAATATAAACCTTAACAAAAAAACAGTAAAAATAAATAAAATCTTATGAAAATAATGGATTTATTTGATTAACATAATAATTTCAAGATCTTGATTACATTTCATGCTTTAGCCTTTAAATTTTAAATTGAAGTTTAAGATCTAGAAAACTTTATTTCTTCTTATATCCTCCTCCATCTTCCTCTTTTTTCTCATCTCTTTCTTTATCTTCCATTTCTTTTTCTTTATCCTTTCTTTTGTATCCTCAAATAATATTAGACCGATCCCTATTTATAGAAGACGTGAAATGAAGTGTAATAACTAGAAACATGATACATGACCGAGTAGATTGACATGATAAGGATCAAAGGCCCCCAAGTTAAATATTTTTCATCAATCAAAATTTGAATTCAACATATTATGCTTGTGTAGCATGTGGATTCACTGATAATGATAAAATTATCATTTCTAAGATACTTTGGATTAGAAGTCTCCAAATTCAATATGGTTTAATAAATAAATCATCTTAGAACCTATAATGAACTAAGTAAATTTAGAATTGGAACAACTTTAAAATATTTTTTGTATTGTTTAAATGAGTTATAGTCATACAATAAATAACTTGGTATTGATCTCAATTCACTTCCTAGATACAAAACACACATGTAGTGATCAGGAACACATGAAAATTGAATGAATGTTCTAAACACATGGCATGGTCTATGTTCTCAAACCAAAAAATATATTTTTAATTATGGTGCCTTAGTGTCACTGATGAATTGATTATGCATGGATTGAAGCATTAAAATCTTGAAAGCACAAGTGTAATGGGATGTAGTTTTGCAAAATTGACCCACACTACTTCACAATATCTAGAAAACTGGTAAAGCACTTAAAAAATGAAAGAAAATATGTTTGGTTGATCTCAAATTCCTTTTACACCCTAATGCTTCTACAAAAGTTAACCTAGGTATTTGAAAATTGAGCTTCTCACTTTTGTTCAAGAATATTAACTAAACAAAAACTAAGTTGTCCCACCTCTTCCTTCGAAATCCAAGTAGAGTCTTTACTTTTTTATTTTCATTTTACCAAGGAATCCTCACATTTTATGTTTCTTGTACTTCTCTTAGTTCTTTAATCAAGTATTTTTTTAATCCCCTCAACTATTTGTGTATGTACTTATGTTCCCAAGTCTATCATTATTTTTCAATCTATTAAATCTCCTTTTTGATACACATATAATCAACAATGTTAAACACTAGTGATATATCTAAATCTTCTAGCAATTCCACTCCATAGGAATTTCCTAAATCAAGCTTATTAATAATTGGGAAATGTACAAATTTATTCATTTTTAGTTTGTTATAGGATTTCTATGGAAATATTTCCTTAGGACTCAAGTAATTCATCACTTCATCTACAATTATGCATTCACTTTTGAATGACATGCTATTTATACTTATAGTTACGGTTCTCTAATTGTTATATGCATCCCTAAATAAAACATAGACCATGGAAATTTGGACCTTGTAGAATAATTCTTGATATAAATCCCATATGTATTATACATATTATTCAACTATAGAATTCTCTCTCTACGATTAGTGGTAAAATCCTTTAATTGTGAAATATTCCTTAGATTCTATCCATATAAAATTTTAAATGGTGTTATGCATAAAGTTTTGTTTGTTGAGTTATTTTAAGAAATTTTAGTAGCATTAAGGTTAAATCCAAATTTCTTAATTTTATCACTTGGTAAACAACTCAACAATTTTTCCAAACTTCTATTCACAACTTCTATTTGTTTGTATATTTGTGGGTGGTATGCTAAACTAAAATTTAGATCTGTATTCATTATCTTCCATAAAGCCCCCCAAAATTTCCTACAAATTTCACATCCCTATCTAACATAATGCTTTTATCCAACCTATGTAATCTCATAATTTCCTTGAAAAATAAGTCAATTATATGTATTGCATCATTAATTTTCTACAAATAATGAAATGTGTCATCTTAGAAAATCTATCAAATATAAAAATAAAATCATGTCAATTTCTATTTATTAGCAATCCTAAGATAAAATCCATTTTAATATCCTCCCATTTTTATTTTGGAATTAGTAATTGAACACAAGGGAAATAAGGTGTGTCCACCTTTTAGGAGATTGACAACTTAGGGGACCTATTTCACTCTCTAGTTCATTCTCAGTAACCCTATAGATCTCTAAACCAGGTGGCTTAATTAAGGGAAGGGTAACATGTAAGGGGGTTTACTTAGGTGTGATTAAATGGGGGGTTCACCATTAAAATGAAGCTTCTAAGGAGAAATGAAAAGTCTATTGCATTAAACCCTAGAAACTTGAAAGCATTAAATCCAATGAATAAATAGAAATTAAAAAAAAAAATAAACATGGTAAACTAATGGTTTCAAACAAGATCTGCAACTCCAAAATTCCTCTTTTTAAAGTGCACTAGGACCCATACACCAGGCTGGACGATTTAGTCCTGCTATAGGAATCTGGGCAGAATCTAGAATCTTCTATTGGTAAATCAGGATCTATAGAAAACTGGTGAAAAGTGGTATACTAGGACTCATACGCCCAAAGGGACGATTTAGTCCCAGTATTACGGTTTGAATGAAACTCTTGTAGCCTTGAGTGATCTTTTGTAGCTTTTTTCTTGTCTGACCTCCAAGTTTGAAATTCTGAATTATGGCATGTAGGTGAGTTTTCGTGAAGATGACAACTTGACAACTTTAAAAGATTTCTTCAATCTTGCAACTTTTTCTTCAAAGGATGTACAAGCTCTAATTCACCTAAATCTGTAATCACACATGAGGAGAGAAGAATGTTGTTCTGTTAGGGAATAAGGGTTTTCCTTTGTGAAACCCCGTTTTGGTAATTAAACCTTGAAATGAAATGAAACAACATGAAGGAGTGATGAATGAAGAAATACAATGTTTCAACTCACCAAACCCTTGAAATAAAGGCTGAAATATTGTGTGAAATGGCTCCAATGGATGTGGATCTTGACTCTTGATCTTGATATGAGATAATGTCTTTGGATGCTTGCTTGAATCAAGAAAACCCGCATCACAAATGTTATCTCAAAAACACACATGATGCATGAAGACTTTGACATGATGCTTGAATCTTGAAGGTAGCTCCAAAATGCTTGATATTCAACTCTTGAATGCTCTTGAATGCTCTCTTGAAAATATTAGATGACTTGAAAACTTGCTAGGAGAAATTATGTGAAATAAGCTAGTATTTATACTTGTTTAAGCCAAATTTCTTGAAATTACAACACTACAAGATGACATCAAATCTAGAATAATAAAATACCACCAAGAATTTGATTTAAAATAGGTCCTAGTTAAAGCGAGACTCATACGCCAGTTGGGACGTATGAGTCCCAGTATTTTAAACATGAGACATAGACTTCAAGGAATGTTAAGTTCAAAGCAATGTCTAAAATCAGGCCTCGAGGGTGGGACCCATACGCCCAAGGTGGCGTATGAGTCCTAAATCACTAGATTTGGAACACACAACCTCAAACATTGAATAATGATTTGTCATTTATTAAATGTCAGGATTATCCTCGGAACAATGCATTTAATAAGGCTTTTGGATGCAAAATAGGAGAAAATAAGGCGTAAAGAAGCCCAATTTTAACGAGGGTCCAAACAAGTGTGAAAATGTAAATACTATGTATTACACTACAATAATTGTTAGGATTGAGGTGTCATCAACCTTGTAAATACTATGTATTAATTACTCCTAATATTATTTATAAATCATTCATAAGGGATTAAGGTTTCACCCATAGTGATAATTATTTTTTACCATTAGGGTTTCACTAAAGCGATACCTTTTTATTTATTGGGGGAAATAAAAATTATTTACAAAAGCTAGTTACTATTTATAGGGGTAAAGCCTCTTGGTTATTATACTGGTTTTGGAAACCCAACTTCCTCATGAGGTTTTTTTATACTTGGAATCAATTTTGGGATGGTTAATAAATATATTTAATCACTTCATTCAATATTAAGGAAACTTAATTTTAGATTTGCATACATTTTTTCATATTTTCACATTGCAGTAGTCTAAGCCTTGTCTCTCACCAATTAGTATCATAACATGAATGGGGATTTGATGATTAATTTTTATACTAAATATTGATATTTTATCCAACAATAATTACTTTTACAAACCAACATTCTAGTTCCACCTCATTTTCCATTTGAAAAATCCTACAATTTTGCACATACCTTTATATTTCTTTATATGTATAGATGTGGTAAAAAATATTTTCTTACTAACCAACACACATATCTTATCAACTACAAAATGACCCATCAATTCACCATAATTTTTCTCCTTGATCATGTTTGTTCTCATTGAACTCTTCAAAATACATAACTAATTACCTTTGAACAATAAATATTCTTGAATCAAGTAATCCAACAATTTTATCCTAACTTCATTGATAACTTACATGTTTTCCATGCTTCAGTATAATCAATATCATCCTTATACAAATATTTTAATTCATCAAAACTAACATTTTAATTTCTCATTTCCATCAACAAATTATTTCTTCTTCTTAGTACATCCACTAACCTATTAAACTTTCTACTTATATGTGTTAGTACATAAGAATAACTCTATAGAAATTTAATCAATTTAATATGTCAAACACTTAATCTAGTTTGACTATTGAGATATTGAAATGCTTGATGGTTGGTATACAAAATAAATTGTTTTGATGACAAAGATCATCTCCACTTCTTTAATGCTTGCATAATTTCATAAACTTTCTAATCATAAAAAATACATTTCCTTTTGACAACATTGCACTTAAATTTTTAATCCTTGAATCCAATTCAACCTTCACATGTCTACCAAACCCATTAGACTTAGCTAGCAACAAGAAACATTGAATTTGTAGAAGGAAAGGTAAACTATGGGTATAGGCTACCTACCAAGAGAAGGGAATTAGATGAGTTCATGAAAGAGGTAGGTTTATGGGAGGATGACCTTGTGATCATGTTAGATGTAAATGGAAAAAAAATCTACACACAATAAACCTTAGGTGGTGTGATATCATAGATCATGTTATGTATTGGCAATCAAATGATTACATGAGCTCCTTTCAATTCCTTGAGGGATATGATAGAGAGCATAGGCACACCTCTAGGGAACATGTCATAATTATTTTAACATATTCAAATAGTTCATTCATCATTTATCATACATATGGCATGTAAGTATACATCATTTTGAAGTGGTTTTTACAACATTTGACCTTGAGCTTTTATTTTCATAGTTTTTGTTAACTAAATTAGAATATTGATTATTTAGGTCTAACATTTTTCATGGTTGAATATTTATTTAGTGAAAATAACAAAATATATATTTGATAAAAGATAAAACTTAATTTTTGTTATGTTTTAAAGCTATATTTTTTTTTTTTTTTGATTTATTGTTTATCTCTATAGAAAAAGGCTAAATGAATATTACTATCTTATTAAATAATCTGTAATGACATGAAACAAAGAAAGTAAGAAACTTATAGCACTGAATAAAAAATATCTCTAAATTGTCAACTTCAATTTTATGACTATACATTCAATCTAATACATACATATTCTTTTATTAAATGTTTTAACTTATTATTTATCCCTATAACAAAAAATTATATAAATATATCAATTTCTTAAATACATTGTAATGGTATGAACAAAATCTTTAAATTACCAATTTAATTTTACCACTATACATCCAATATAATACATACATATTCTTTTCCTTTAGATTTATTGTTTATCCTATAGAAAAAGGCAATATGACTATGCTAGCTTATTAAATAGACTATAATGGTTTGAAAGCAACAAAATAAACAACTTTTCATAATATATATAAAAAAGTCTTTAAGTTGTCAACTTTAATTTTATCCTTGTATTAGTACAAAAGTTAAATTTGCATTGTTAAGATGTATAATGTTTGTGATGATAGAAATATGACTATAGTATTGATATAGACATATCATATAGATAAAAATATAACATAATATTTTCATAATTTTTGACTTTTTAGTTTATCAACATAAAACCACTTCTTCCAATAAAAAAACAATATTTAAAAAATTAATCTATCTAAAAATTAAAACTCAAAATAAAAAACTATGAACTAATAAACATAATAAATATGCAAATATTATATGAATTGAATTTTTATGGACCTCCAAATAAAGGCCCTACACACTGTTCTAAGATTACACACCTTTTACAAAATATTACACATCTGAAACAAAATAAAAGAACATATCCGTATCTCTCAATCCTTACAATCAATCATCCACACAAATAGGTAACCTTCGTGTTAGTAAAGCTGGGTAATTTAAAATCCAACACAGCAATCCCAAGCATATCAACACAAAATTGTAGAAATAATAGTTCTTATCATTGATTTATATAGTTTTCTGTTCACAATGCTACGTAACATAACATCCCAGATAATGATCTTGAAAGCAGATC
Source organism: Sequoia sempervirens (assembly GCA_007258455.2). Lineage (NCBI taxonomy): Eukaryota > Viridiplantae > Streptophyta > Pinopsida > Cupressales > Cupressaceae > Sequoia > Sequoia sempervirens. The sequence goes on from VDFB02323588.1 coordinate 243,265, forward strand.
TAACATACCCAAAATCGAATAGTTGATAAACTATGAGAAGTAGTTGAGACCAATTTGAGGGTCTCTCAGCTGGTGTCCCTTGCACACCTTGTAATCCTAGTGCATGATTCTTTTGTTTATCTCACTGCCCATTGACATTTCTTCCTCTGGAAAACAATCTCCAATCTTTCCATTGCACTTTGGAGAATAAGAATTCAATGCATTCCACACATCAATGGCCTTAAATCAGTGCTTACAGTGTCATTCATGGCTGCCATTAAGATAACCAGTAGCAAGCTAACTGCAGAAAGATTTCCAATTTCATCCATAATGCTTCAACAACAAAAAAAGACCCAAGAATTCGGGTCTTTTTTCTTCTATCTGAATTCTGATGTGTAATCTAAGAGAAGTCCCAGAGAATGTTAAAACAACTCAGTGACTATCATATTGTTAGTGTATGCCATTTTCTCTTGCTTTAATCAGGAGGATATAACTTCATGCCTATTCCAACTGAGTGTTTTGTTGCACAAACTAGCTCATAGATCCAAATCGGTTGCTTATTTTACCAGTGGGTTGTTTTGCATATTAGTCGTATGTTTTGTCTCCTTCCAAGATCTGAAATTAAAAATCCGAGTTAAAAATATATGACGACCTTTAACAGCCTTTATACCGACACTGCCCATATATTTGTTGGATCTTCTTTATCTCTTTAAAAGAAAGATTGTCCGAGAGTTTTGTCGAGGTGGGTTTTTTATTGAAAATGTCTAAAATGAAATATGAAGTCCAGTCAAAATAACAGTATTAACCTGAGAGAAGATTCAAATCGGCCTCAATGGATAAAGACAAACTAATGTTCAATTGTCAAGATTTTCAATATATTCGTAGTGTTATATATATATAAGATTGTCCGAGAGTTTTGTCGAGGTGGGTTTTCTATTGAAAATGTCTAAAATGAAATCTGAAGTCAGTCAAAAAAACAGCATTAACCTGAGAGAAGATTCAAATCAGCCTCAATGGATAAAGGCAAACTAATGTTCAATTGCCAAGATTTTCAATATATTCGTAGTGTTATATATATATATGAATAGGTAGTTATCTATGTATGTTAATATGTTAGAGCGTATGTGTTTGTGCATGAATACGCTGCAAATTCTAATTGCATGTGGCTGGATTAAACAATCAATAGTTAGTGCTAAATTTTTTTCTTAAAGAAATTAAACATTATCTGATTATAAAATATTTGCTTATAAATTTAAAACATAAAACAATACAAATGAAAAAGAAAATCGCCATCAATCAAATTGACAGAAAAACACTGCAATACTTTATTTTGTATGAAAGACAATTGTACATTAAAGCCAGTCAATCTTAGTATCATCCAAATCAAGAGCCATGCCTTGATGTAGGCTTAAAGTTACTGGTATCTCTTGCACAGCGGTTTTGTTTAGTGCAGGGCCTGCGATAGGGATTGGCCTGTCTGGCACGGCAGCTGTTTTTATCCTTGCAGGGAACTCCACCACGATCAAGAGAATCATAACTGATATAAGTTCTACGAAGAATTCTCCCAGTAATGTTTTTGTTATTGACTTGTGAATCCATTACCAAAGCACCCAACTTTCTCCCTGGAGAGCCAATGGTGGCCTCCACGGCCATCAGCAAAACCATTAACAATACCACTGCTTTCATCATTTGATCTATTCGAGCTATACACAATGAAACCCACAATTACAAAGTGTTAGAAGAATATGATGATTTTATAGGCAAAAGGGTGGCAGAAAAATATCGAATACATGAGTAGAGTGTGAGTGGTATTATGGCATGGAATGCTGCAAACAAAAAGTTATGTGATATTGCCATTTTTGAAAGCATCTACAAATGATTTGTTATTAGAAAATTCTAAATAGGCTTCTTTCTTCTTTCTTTCTTTTTCTTTATTTTTTTTAGAAACTATATAACTAGAGATGGGAAGCAAAGTTTAATTTAGATTATTATTATATTTTTTTATGAAGAGTGTTAAATTTAATATTAATATATCAAAAATATAATATATAATTTACATAAAATGTAAATTACATTTGGAAAAGAGTATTGCTGAAGTCAAAAAAGAAATGAAAAGAAAATGGTCAAATCTCTAACCTATCAAGGTTGTGTTAGTAGGAGATGGAGGGGGATAGCAATCAAGTGGAGGGACCCACACATCTAGGAGGTCTTGGATATTAGCATTGGCCTCCCAGTATATGATAGAATTTTTTTCTTTATCTCCATCTTGCAAAGTAGTATTACATGCAAGTGAAATGGCAAGGTCCAAGAAAGGAAATTTTCCATTGTCTAGCTAGCTAGCATGGCCACACTAAGAAGCAAAGGAATGCCCATATGATGAAAGGGTCTCTTCTCATTGTCAAGGACATAGATAAACTGGGTATCCATATTGGCCTTGCTTAGAGCTATGACTACAAGCACATTGACTTCCACATGATGGAGAGGTATGTCCTTGTTGCAAAGAAGCATCCTTGCTAGTAGGGGAAGGAGGAACCTGAGCAACCATGTAAGGTACATTGGACTGATTCTTAATTAAAATTTGTAGACTAGCAACCTCCAAACTTGCTTTATTCACTTGGACTTGCATCTATAACATATTATTAGAATAGATACTAACAAGTTAGTATACTTTGAAAAAAAGCTTATTTTTTCAACTAGTTGCATAACTATAAGTTTAGTCTAAGGTAATTTCAATTTTTTAGCTTAAATCTTAAAATATTTATATTTTTTTAATACTATAATTGTAATATGACACTTTTGACATATTTTAGAATGTTAATTTCTTTTCTAATTGGACTTTTATGTAATAATATTTTAATTGATTTGGTAATCCAAAATATTTTAGCTTTTATTTTCATAAATGTCTTCTACAACTATAAAGGAAATTATATTTATGTAAGTATACTTGAACATATTGCTCTTCATTATTAGGGGATTGTCAAATTCATCATCAAGGTTTTCCATTTAGAGCCATGTTTTCCCTAGATGTTGCTAGTTGGATTGCTTGGTGTAGTTATGTGATTGTTTGCACAATAGGTTTCCTTCATGGGTTTCGAAAGAGAGTTGTCCATGTTCACAAGTGAGCCTATGCCTCTATTGCTAAAAATTTTGCTCACATTTTTTGTGTCTTGAAGTTTATCCTTTCAACAATAATAGTTTGCTAACACTTAATGATGCAAAAGGGCCTCAATTCTAAGCTTGCTTCTACTAGATTAAGGTGGGAGATAAATCTTTGAAGGACTACTTCAAATGTCTCTATTTCAAACAAGATAGTTTTCATATTAAGATTATTAAGACTACTACTAAGAGGATTTCTATGCTCCCTCAGATATTGTAAGCCTTTCTAAAAAGCTATGATCTAGTTTTTCAAACTTAGGATGAGTTACATAAGTGTTGTTATGCATTTTAGCAATGTGTGGAGGTAGTGTCAACTTGGCTCAACCCTATTGCCAATAAGTCTTGTAATGCTCAAATTACTTTGGAAGAGCTATACGAAGCACTAATGAGTATTGTTAATGAAAATGCCACAATTATATGGCTTTCCCTATAAGTTTTTGGAACTTTAGGGAACTTGACCTACTTTAAGTTTATAAATATGTAATAATTAATTATTCATTGGAGTCTTTGACAATTGTGGTGTTATAATTTTTTTCTCCCAAGGATGGAGACCCAAGTCTTATCATAAGTTGCTAGCCCCATCTTTTTTGAATGCTTCATATAATTTTTTTGCAAATCTTATGTTTTATGTATTCACGACCTCCTTACTTCCATTGTTCAACATAAGAAAACTTGTTTCATAAAAAAAATTTATATCTTGGATGATTATAATACCATTTAGAAATAGATGGAATGGGCTAGGGCCTATACACAACAAATTCTTTTTGAAGCTTAATCTTTAGAAATCATACAAATACATTATTTGGTCATCGATTCTTGCCATTCTCAATGCTCTAAGTTTCAACAACTTTTTTCTCTAGGTTTTCCAATTTTTTTTTTTTATGCATCCACTTACTTGACCCTCAATAATAAGGTCTCTAAAACCATTGGTATTTTTCACTTTATCAAATAGGGTTTATTTTTGGCTCCTCTATATTTCTATGCTACAAAATCCTTTGGCTGCATACTTGATCATAAAACCTTTCTTACCCTAGTGAAGGTTATTTCCCTTCCATCTTCCACTCAATTTATTAACAAACACTTTGTTGATGATTATTTTTTGATGATGTTTGAATAATAAGATTCTTTCTAGGAGACCATGTCCTATCTCATTTCCTTTTACCTTGGTTATAGTAAAAGCCTTCAATGACATGAAACATAGTTTTTAATAGGGTAATAATATATATTATATCTATAATTTTTTTTTTCTTTTTACACTTACTTTACTATTTTTCCTAGTTTTTCCATTTTGACTAATTTTCTAACCTATTTTCGCTATCCCTTTAGCTTGTTCATATTTTCATGTGTCATTTTACTATCTCCACACATGCCTCAATCGCTTCCTAGGGCATGTTTCCTTATCCTTGATTCCTTTTTCCCCCTTTCATATGTCTCTACCCCTTCTTGTAAGCTTCCTTCACACATAATCTATCTCCATCTTTTCATTTTCAATATGATTGCTCCAATAATTAAATTCTTAATTATCCCTTCATGTGACTAGTTTTTCCATTTAGTTTATTTCTTGAATAACTTTTGCACCTTATATTCAATTCATGTGAAACCACCTCCATTGTTCTTGTTGTGATCCCATATTCTTTCCCCTTTGATCTCATCCACCTTGTGATAAGGGACACCTATTCCCCTACCTCTCACGGGGCCCACATATCCCACCCTCTCTTAGTTACAAAATTTTAATGATTCTTTATCCTAGGTTGGCTAAGGTCAATTCGAATGATTCCTTCTCAAAATAATGAAATAAACTCCCTCCATAATTTTATAAAAGGAGCCTTTTTAGACCCTCATTTGGAGATCTCATATAATGGAGACACACTTACATCACTAGACCGTACTATTATAATTTAGAGTTTTCTCATCAATTGTTTGAATCTTTAGAGCCTTTAAGTATTGTAGCATCTTCACCAAGGGATCCTATTCGTGCATCATTTGTGAGATAGGGAATAGCTTGTGTGATACCATTCCTTGTTTCTCTTATCCAATTTACCTTCAAATTATTTTTAATTTTCCTTAATTTTTTTGTTTTACATCCTTAATTCATCCTTCTTTTACCCTATATCATCCTTATTAATTGATGATTCCATTTGCTACTCCTCTTATCCATTTTTGCTTCAAATTATTCTTGATTATCCCTAATTTTTATTTTGTATTCCTTAATTCATCCCTCTTTAGCCCCATTTCATCCTTCTTGTACGTCATGTTCCTCTCATCCTATTTTTTTCCTTGCATCTCCTAATTGGTAAGCATATGGGGGTTTCAAAAAAAATCATTAGCAAGTATACCTTCATATTTGATTTTAATTTATTATTTCATTATCAATACCATTAAAATTTATGTTTGAATTACTAAATAAGGGTCTAACTACAGTAGTTTCCCCTTTGACCCAACCATCTTGAAAGGTTTCATTAGCAAAAAATTATCTTTTAGTTGATTTATAGAAGAATTAGAGTAGAGTAAGAAGGAATGATAGTTTTAGAAATTGATTAGCACATGGAGATAGAAATTCTTGGAAGTTTTATATTCATTCAAAGGTAGATCACCAATACCCCTAGGTCATTGTACTAGTTTCCCCCATTCTCATATTGTCACAATTTTCCTCACAGAAATATCATGATATAGCTCCACCAAATTTTTTAGTGAGTTTCCTAGTGATCTATTAGAATTTTCATCATCTTACTTCTTTTTCTCCTTAGATGTAGAATTTTAGTTTAGAGTTTCTCTCTTCTCCTTGCATATGTTTTCTTTTTTATTTTACACTTTTAGTATAATTTCCCCATTTTCTATTATTTCTTACTTCTATAGACAACTAGACCTAGTGGATATGACATCATAAGATATTATACCTTACATATTGGTGCAATCACGAATGGAGGGTTCAGAAAGAACAATGAAAATCATGCAACTTAGAGTCAACACAACAAAAATAACATAAGAAAGTATTCTACAAATATCATTCTTTATCAAATTGGAAATATTACATGCAACATATGCCTCATGGGAAAATAACCAGGGTGCATAGGCATGCAATGAGGGCATTCAACATTACAACTGGCCAAAGGCCTAGTTATAGTTTGAAGACATGAAATCCTAAATTGTGAACTTGAATCTAAGAACTACTAAACTAACTACTAATGAATAACTAATGACTGACTTCCAAATGATTACAAATGCTATTAAATATAATTCTCTAGCTCCAACAAAGGCCTATGTTAACCACAAGGGTTTACAAAACCCAATGAATGATCAATGTGAAGGTCAGCCTCAAAACATCAAAAGATAATCCTTCACGAAATGAAATGACTTGAAAATCTCCAAGATAGATTCCATTGGACCCAAAATTCTTATATGATATCCCATCAAGCTCCACACATTCTAGAATAGGTTTGCACTAAGAAAATTGGAATAGGTTAGCCCCAAATGCTATGACTATGAATTACAATAAATTTTGAGAGCTATAACTTTCGGTAGATGAATGTAAATAATCTAAAATCTAGATATGTGATAGATGTCAACGTGTAGATACTATATCCTACTTCGCAAGCTGAGAAATGATAATGCGGTGAAATGTGGAATGAAATATTGAAACTGCTACTAAATTAAATTCAAGAAAACAAATGTTTTTGGTTGATGTAGGATTGCTTTACAAATAGGGATGCTCTAGCATCAGACACTCGGGGTTGGAAGAAAAGTGAGTCCCTCACTTTCCAAAGCTAGGAGGAAAACCAAGATGGTCCACCTCAACCTAGAAAATCCATTATGAATCTTCCACTGACCTTCCTTTCCACTTTACTAAGTATTCCTTGTACTACTTGTTCCTAGTGCTCCTTTTGGTTTTGTTATCCAAAATTTGATCAATCTCCTTTGGTGCTTGTGATGTAGGAGCATCCAGGGCATAAGAGCGATCTTGCATCGATCTATGTTATTCCAACTCAATAAGGGTTGATCATGTTCACCAACAGGATTTTAGTATATCAGTAGGATGTTTCTTCTGGTCCCAACAACATACCGATGATAACAGTGAGTGAGCAGTGCATGAGTTTCATCGGCAGGACAAAATTTGGTGTCCCAACAACAAGCCAATATCTATTTGGGAGTTGGAAACATGTATGTCATCGGTGAGAGGTTTACATTTCGACCAGACCCTATTCTATGTCCCAACAATGAACTGATGGTGGAAGAGTGAAATGGGGTTGCCTTCATCGGCGGGAGACTAAGTGATCAGTAGGACAATGTTTGATGTCCCAGTGACACCCTGACATGCCATAAATCATATAAGAAAATGACATCAAAAGGACTTCGGTGTATCAATAGGATAGGGGAGCGAGTTCCAGTGATAGAATGATATCACATGCATCAAAGTGATTATAGGCTATCAATGGAAAATGATAATGAGTCGCAGTGATGGGACGATGGAAGGTTGGATGACATGTGGGACCTAACATGATACTGACATGTATAGATCAATGGTGATTGATGAATGGTCATGTAATTCACATCCTTGTTGTGAATTAAGTGGTAGGAAGCTGGAAGGGTGGACCCATATTGAAATGATGAGTTGATCAGAGTGACATACTGACATTGACAAGACTCATGAGGTGGTCCCTTTGATACAATGATAAGGAGGCAATGACAAAGGGAGTGTAAGTTGGGAGATCAGGGAGATAGGTAACTTCACAACCTCGTGACTTGGTTATGAAATTCATGGAATCTGCGACAGGCCGATGGAGGTAGGGGTCGAATGGTGTGATGAATGGAGGGTTGGCGGAATGAAAAAACTTGGTGGTGAAACATGGCACAAAAGCATTCATCAATTTGCATCATTGTTGCTAATCAACCAAGTTAAACAAATATTATGAGCATGCAGCAAATGATTGGAAAATGAAATACTAGGGAACGAATAAGAGCTGACGATATAGATAACCATGTAACTATCAGAAAAATATAAATAATCATTGGATAACATGGTGGTACTGTACAACAATAGGAGAGAAGAACGTGAAGGCCGACTTGGAAAACTAGTATATGAAGCTGAAGGAATACAAGCACAAGCAGAGTCGAGAGTGTTGGAGTACAGGTGTGGAGGTGACGAAGTAGCCTTAAGGTAAAATATCTCCTATTGATGAATGTAGAGTTGAGAGAGAAGGCTCAGATCTACAATTTGGCAAACCATTGTAGTGAGGAATTCCATATGATGGCATTGTAATTTTGTAATGTCATTTTATTAATAAAAGAAAGTGTTTGCTTCATTTTATTGTGAAATCCTATGTTGTTTGTGAATGAGCTTGTAAGGGGCACAGTTGAGTGTCTCCCTCTTCATCAGTGGTATCAAAGCCAGTTGTCCTAATTCTATAACATAGCACCGAATGTGAGGTAGTTGTAGTAGGACCTATGAGTGTGTGTTGGGAAAAGGCCAGAAGATCTTGAGAGTGCAGAGTATGCATCAAGAGAAAGAGTTGTGGAAAGCAAGTTTGTTGCAGGCATGGAAGAGGGTCTATAACTACTATCCTCCAATAGAGATAAAGCTGGGTAGAAGGTGTAGAGTTCATCCACTTAGAGAGAGTGGGTAGAGGAAGCATCTTCCAAGGTCTTTGTTGGGTAGAGAATGGTTGTGCGAGTGAGATATTTCTTGAAGTTGCAAATAGATTGCCAAAGTTTAGGCAGTTCACATATGCAAACCTGATTAGAGCATTGAGAGTGTGTGGGTAACATCTAAAGGTGTTGATGATTTGTAAGAAAATCGTCGAACGAGAACTTTTACATTTGTGTGACCTCAGGGTTGAATATTTGTGTTGATTACAACTTTGAGAGGATAGAAAAATGGAAAAGAGAAAGGGAATAAAGACTTTTGTCATTAGATGGATTCTAAGAAATCCCAAATTAGAGGAAATCAGAAAGAGATTGTGGGAAAGAGAATTGATAGAGCTAAAGCAACAATTGAATGAATTGGATCATGATATTAGAGGGTGGAAACCAAAGAAGCCAAGAGCTGAAGATAAATTTTATCTTTCTAATGATATTTTTACTGTAGGAAAGCAAGAGGATGCAATAGAGTGCCATGCATATAACATTGAGGAAGAGGATGTGCAGGTTGAGGAACCAGAACTTGAAATTGAAGGATGTCTATTAGCGGACATGAAGAAGGCCCAGAGGTGGTAGCAACCACTAAAAGGTGGAGAGAAATGGAGAACCTTGAAGAAGAGGAAAACTGAGTGGCAATGGTTGAAGAAGGAAGAATTGCAATAGTTGGGGATGATGACCTATTGTTCGATGAAGAAACTGATAAGGACTAAGAGCTTCTTGAGGAAGAGATCATAGAGATAGAGAGGTTGTTAAATGAAATAACAAAGACAATGGCATTCGGTATAGTGAAGATCTCAATGTAGAAGAAAGAGGTAACTTCTAATTTATGTAATAGTTTTGAGTATGATAAGAGTGAGGTAGAAGGAGATATTGCAGCAATGAGTGATTTTGCAGTTGAAGGTACTACAACTAAAAATAAGGAAGGAGGTGATGATCTCCCCTTGGCATCAGTGGATGAATTCTTATGTGATAAGGAAATTGGAGAGACTGTTAGTTTTTTATAGGAAGCAAAGGACGAGCCCTTTGGTCACACAACTAATGTTGGTGTGAATGCAAATGAGGAAATGATTGCAACTGGAAGATGAGTACAGTGTTGTACCGAAGAATGATGACAAACAAGTGGATACAATGTTACCAACGAAGGAGGTAATGCATAATGTTGAGATGAATAAGGTAGTGAATGCATATGAGATGGTTTAGAATGATTGGTATGCGAAGAAGGATTTGCATTGTGTCGCAAAGTTAAGTGAAGATGCAAATTGGTGGAGGTGGATGAACTATGGTGAGCTGAATCCCACAAGATTAGAGGTGAATGAGAGATGCGGGTGGTCAGGATCTAGTGGAGTTAACCCCATATCCAGGAGGTTGAGTGCAGAGAAAAGTAATAATTACCGAGTGGTTGTAGCAGTAATAGAGAATAAGGTACTGTATAAGTCATATTATTCTTTTGAAGAAGAAGAAATTGATGATTATAGATTTTAGAATTTTATAATGAATATTGGTGGAAGATGAATTATGTGAAAAGAGGAAGAAAGAGAGGAACAATGAAATATGGCAGAGACATCATATTATAGGAATAGTTGAGGAAGAAGGTGCAGGTGAACAAGGAAGCTAAATGGATTTTGAATGAGCATTAGATCCACAATTGTTTATGAAACATTTCTTTCCTACCCCAGGTGTCTGATGCAGGAGCATCCAGGGCATAAGAGCGATCTTGCATCAATCTGTGTTATTTCAACTCAATAAGGGTTGATCATGTTCATCAACAAGAATTTAGTATATCAGTGGGACATTTCTTCTAGTCCCAATGACATACCAATGAAAATAGTGAGTGAGGAGTCCATGAGTTACATCGGCAGGAGGATTACCTATCAACAAGATAGCATCCTGTATCCCAACGATGGGTCGATATCTCTTTAGGAGTTGGTGGCATGTATGTCATCGGTGGGAGGTTTACATTTCGATGAGACCCTATTCTATGTCCCAATGATGATTTGATGGTGGAAGAGTGAAATGGGGTTCATCAATGAGAGACTAAGTGATCAACAGGATGACATTTGATGTCCCAATGACAACCCGACATGCCATAAATCATATCAGCAAATGACATCGGGAGGACTTGCATGTATCATTAGGATAGAGGAGCAAGTTCCAATGATAGAACGATATTGCATGCATTAGAGTGATTACAAGCTATTGGTGGGAAAAAATAATGAGTCTCAACAATGGGACGATGGAAGGTTGGATGACATGTGGGACCTTACATGACAGTGACGTGTACAAATTGATGGTGATTGATGAATGGTCATGTAATTCACATTCTTGTTGTGAATTTTGTGGCAGCAAGCTAGAAGGGTGGACCCATATCAAAATGACGTGTTGATGAAAGTGACATATTGGCATCGGTAGGACTCTTGAGGTGGTCTCTTCGATAAACGATAAGGAGGCAATGACGAAAGGAGTGCAATTTAGGAGAATGGGGAGTTAGGGAGCTTCACAACCCCACGACTTGGTTATGAAATTCATGGAATCTACAACAGGTCAATGGAGGTAAGGGTTAAATGGTGTGATGAATGGAGGGTTGGTGGAATGAACAAACCCAGTGGTGACACATGGCACAAAAGCATTCGTCGATTCACATCGAGTTGTTGCTAATCAACCAAGTTAAACAAATATTATGGGCATGTAGCGAATGATTGGAAAATGAATTACTGGGGAACAAATAAGAGCTGATGATACAAATAACCATGTAATTATCAGGAAAATCTGAGTGATCATTGGACATGGTGGTACTATGACGACAGGAGAGAAGAACATGAAGGCCAACCTAGAAAATTAGAACAATATATGAAGTTGAAGGAATACAAGCACATGCAGAGCCGACAGTGTTGGAGTACAGGTGTGGAGGTGGTAGAGTAGCCTTAAGGTGATAAATCTCCTATTGATGAATGTAGAGTTGAGAGAGAAGGCTTAGATCTACAATTTGGCAAATGACTATAGTGAGGAAGCCCATATGATGGCATTGTAATTTTGTAATGTCATTTTATTAATAAAAGAAAGTGTTTGCTTCATTTTATTGTGAAATCCTATGTTGTTGTGTGTGAATGATCTTGTAAGGGGTAGTTTTGAGCATCTCCCCCTTCATCATCTTGACATGGTAACTACTCCTTCAAATCAATGTCTTTGCTACTGCCACTTGATTGTCCTTCATGGTACTCATATATCTACAATATTGAAAATAGGTGATCTACCTAATGTCTCTGGTAACTCCACTTCATATACATTTCTAAAATCAAACTTCCTTAAAATCTAACATGGTCCAAACTTCCTCATCTTCAACTTATTGTACATTCTAATTAGAAGTCTCTCCTTCCTCAGATATGTCATCACTTCATCTCTAGCAACAAAATCTTTATGTCTCTTTTTCTCATATGCCTTCTCCTTTACTTACTATTCATGTCCTCCAAGTGCTTCCATACTTGATTATGCAATATTTCCATGTAGTCTACAAACTCTTCTACTTCTGCACTCTTCTTGTTCTCCATACTGATGTATCTTAACTCTTAAACTCTCTGGGATGTACTCATGTCACAATCTCAAATGGTGGCTTCTTTGTACTTTGGTTTACTAAATTATTGTATACATAAACTCTACTAGTAGTAGAACTATATTCCAATTTCCTATCTTATCTCCAACCATAAATCTTAATAAGTTGCCCAAACTTCTATTTATCACTTCTATTTGTCCATCTGTCTGTAGGTTACATTCCAAACTAAACTTCAAGTTTTTCTTCATCTCTTCCACAGTGAGGGTTATATATTTGTGGTTAAAACCAACAATGTTCACTCACCAAAGCTACTATCCTATCCACTCCAAAATTTCCTACTAGTCCTCCTATATGTTTCTCCTTGATCAAATTCTCCTTCATTGAACTCCTTGGAATACAAAATTGATTTCCTTTGAACAACATGCCTTCCTGAATGAAATAATCCAACCATTGGTTTCATTTTGTCACTACTGGTTCCTTACATGCTTTTCAAGCTTTAGTAAAATCTTAGAGATCATCCTCATACATTTGCTTTAGTTCTTCAAAACCTAATACTTCTATCCTCATCTCTGTCAACAAAATCCTTCTCTCAATCAATGCATATGAACCTTGATTGGTTGCCACTCCTATACTTCAACAAAAAGGTATAACTCTACAAGAAATCAACCCATCTCATATGTCTCTTGTAGATTCTATACTAGTTTCTTATAAACTCGGTAGAAAGTACACAATTTAGAGGAATGACTAGCTAAACAGTCCACTCAACATTGTAAAGAATGCATTAAATTATCAACCAAGGTTTGTAAACTTGTGATGGTGTTGCACTATATGTTCCTTTAGAGACCTGAGGCTACCTAGTTTATCCTATCAAGTTATTCTACATTTTGGAAAGTCATAGAAACACATAATAGTGAAAGAAGTAAATTGGCACTAATGGCTATGAGTGCCTACAACATAACTTGTAGTTGAACTAGTGCTAACAAAAAATTATTGAAGCTACTCAAAACTATTTAAAATTGATAACTGAACTTATACTAACCTATGAAGTACTACAGGTTAACTAAATGCATCCATGCTCATGAATAACCATTTTGATAATCACAATATGAGAATCCATTCTAACTTACATGCAATTTATGAAGTAATGATAAACATATATAACTGCTAAATAGAAATAAAATAACTATAATGTATTGAAGAATAGTACCTTGAGTGGCATGCTTAAGTGGTTATCTTCACTTAACTAGAACCAAATATAACTCTTTAGATTTCACATATTCATATGAACTTGAACTTCATTCATTACACACTCCAAAAGGATTACATAAAATCTTCCTCATAGATTGTATTCAAAGAATCATTTTTGAATATTTAACATGTCTGTAGATTACAACTAAAAACTAAGAAGTAACTGGTAACAAAATCATCCAATATGAGATTAACCAACTAACTATCTAAAGACTCAACCACCAACTATATACAAGCATGGGGGAGTTTATTCTAACGCAAATCCTAACTGAAATCATTAACTACAACTCCCTAAATATGAGAGTATGCAATTAAGATTTGAATTATTCAAACTACAATTGAAAAGAAACAAGAGTTCTAGTAGGATTGAAACTCTACAAAATAGATCTATATGTGGAACACATAATCAATTATCCAAAATCCTATCAAAAAAATAATTCTTCTGCTTCAGTGTCTTATTAACTACAATAATGGTGCATGACTAACTCCATCAGGTGTCTCCACATGGTAGTTATTGAATTTAGATTATTCTAGCACTTCTCCTGTTTCGTTGTCCAAGTCCTCATTTTTCTATAGGCTACAACTTCAAACTGTTGTGGGCTACAATATCTCTTTTTAAGTTGTAAGAGGTTAATCAACAAAACATATACACAAAGCTAACTTCCATGATTAAACATAGAATTCCATCCACATTTCATACAACTCACATATAAATCATGTAATGCTACTATATCATGACTATATTTCCATTACTATAATTTAGGTCCAAGGTTGCATAATGAGCATAAAAAGATAGTATATCATAGGAGTATGTCTAAAAGGATTTCTAATAATGTCTGAAAGTATGCAGAAAAAAATTAGGAAATATAGATACTAGAGGAAGATTTATTAAAAAGGATAAGGTAAATAGTTCATAACTTGAAATTTTGAAAAACAAATCAAAACCGTCAATTGAGGGAAGTAGCTCACAACGAGA